>JAIPRM010011326.1:0-12992 GCA_025469315.1 Stegophylla sp. TES_Ste_2020
GAAGAATTGATAAATTCAAAAAATGACCTCTTTAAAGTACAATCTAAAGGCGAATCGGGTTTCAAAAAGTTATTGATCGAAACTTTTGGACAAGTATTTCTATACGAAAAGTTGTACACAGAAAAAAAAAATAATAAAAATAAACATCATTGTAAAAACACTAGCTTCTTCACTTCGCTCAGAATCTAAAATCAGAGGTACATATTTTTAATTAAAATAATGTATTTTAGTAAACAAATAATAATTATTACAGTTAAAAATGGAAAATTAAAATCTCATAAAAATTGTTATCGATTTATGTACTTCGACGTGTGTAAAATGTTTTATTATTCGAGTTTCATATACATATTATTATTATTATTACATAGAAAACAATTAATACATATTAATACGTACGCGTTTTCAATCGTTTAATGAGCGTTTAGATAATTTTAAAACAAGTTTACAGGTTAGGATACCTTCATGTCTGCTAATTCTCTCTCATTTTAAATTAATTCAAATCATATTTGAAATTAATGGCATTTAAAAGAGAATAATATGTGAGTAGTATTGGTGTTTTTTTCAAAAAAAAAAAAAAAATGTAATGGTTTACTGAGTTTCTGCAACATTCGTATATTCGTTTTCCAAATTCGAGATTTTGCTGTTCATGAGCAACACTTTTTTTTCACCCTTTTTTCCCTTGCACTTAAGAAATACTGAACATAAATATATTTTAAGTATAATTAAAATCGAGAAGCAAGCACACCACTAATTTTTTGAATACTTAACACTTTTTGTTTTTAAATTTTTGAAATTCAAACCCACAACATTCTAACCAATGATTTTTTTTCTCTCTCACATTATAGTTTTTTTTTTATTAATAAAATTATATCTTTTGTTTGATTGTAGGTACCACCTGTATGATATATTATTATAATGTAATAGTCGAAAAGTTGCACTCACGTGGTCCCAAAATAAATAAAAATATCATGATTTCAAATAAAATATAATATCAAATGATAACTAAGACCTTTTTTATATTTATGCAATGCATATAGGTAATATAATATACATATACATATCAAAACTATCATATAATATCGCTAAAATACCTCAAATAAATAATTATATTTTAGATACATTATATCTCGTATATGATTTTTTTCAATTTAATTTATTTTTTGTTTTTTAATTGTTCGTTCACTCATTTTGTTTATTGATTTTGTTACATCATTTATAATATACTAAATATTGTTTTTTTGTTTCTGTTATCAATTCCTAACTGTTATTTTTTATGAACGTTACAATAACACATAAAAATCTTGTAAAAATTATACGGTAAATTGTGCTGAATGAAGTCTGTACTATGTGTTTATAATTTTAAATCAATATTCAGCCAATTCGTTGGTTCACATCAAGTTGAAAAGTAACAAGCAAACAATAATTATTAAAAGCTACATTTACAATACGATTTATAGTCCTGCGAATTCCATTTTCGGTCATTTTTTGCCTTCATTACAACTCATTATTATAATATTGTATCTCGTATTCCTGTATAGTAGACACCTAACAATCAAAACATCGTTTGTCTCGGACAGACGAGACATTTTTATCGCATTCAGCTTCGCTTTTACGCGCATAACAACTACGTTCATACCTATATTATACAATATATATCAGGGGTGGCTAAATTGTGGCTCGCGAGCCGCATGCGGCTCTTGTCATGGTTTCTTGTGGCTCTCATTCTATTTCCGAAAACAATAATAATCTTAATTTATAGCATAATATTTTTTTTTTATTCATCACAATTTTAAATTTTGAATTATTGCTTTAAGCGTGTACAAAGTTTGAGTTTGATTTTGTATTGACATTGTACAAAAAACATATTTTCAAATTTTTCGTTTCCACGGGTTTCTGATCTGGTTACATTGAAGTACTCAGAGTTATTCCTTAATATGATGTTTAGTTAAACATGAAAAAAATTTAGATTTGGTTGTTTTCATCATCAATCAAAATGATTCACAAGAAAATGTCATTTCAAAGACTGATATTAAATTACGTGCTCAGTTATTGACGTTTGGGTTCTTCAAAATAAAGATAATATTCTTACAAAATTCCATTGCTGAGTGACAATTATTTTTAAACTTCTTACACTAAAATTCTAAAAAAAGTTCTGTTCCGTGATTTGCCTTATCGATATTGTTGGACATCTGTTTTCAATAACATACACGAAAAAAGCGGGACATACTTCGCACGAAGGGTGGGATTTTCTTGACGGGTGTATTGAATTTAAAGAAACGATAAATCATTTCTTCAATAAAACGATTTTGAACGAAGGAAGTTAATAATATATAAAAAAATAAATGAGAAAAAAAAAAATTTTTTTTCACATTTTCAAAATGTTCTTGCGCCAAAATCTTTCTTATATTATTTTCTATCTATGTTTAAATTTTAATATAGTTCGGATCAAAAAATGATGGTTTCCGAGTCATTTTTGTCAAATTTTGGGTAGTTTTTTCCAAAAAACCTCTCTAAAGTACCATCTAGAGGCAAATCCGGTTTCAAAATGTTACTGATCGAAACTTTTGGACAAGTATTTCCATACAAAAAGTTGTACACAGGAAAAAAAATAATAAACATCATTGTAAGAACTTCTTCACTTCGTTTAGAATCTGAAATGAATTCAAAAGACTTTTTTGGCTTTTAGTATATTTTTTATTTATCCGTGCGGCTCGTGAACATGTTGGCCACCCCTGAAATATATAAATGCCTAAACATAATAATAATAATAATAATAATAATAATGTATTCGATAAAAGTCGACTCGGTTGTTTTTGTTTATAGCCTGTGTGCAAAAAACATCAGAGATATAATATTAAAATAAAAACTGTTATTACTTAAACGGTATTAATAAATCGTACGTGCGTTAATTAACTTCGTCAGAATATTCACACAAATCCGATCGGAATACGTGAACAACGACGAAAGGTAGTAATAAAATATAATAATAATAAAATAATATGTAATATGTACGGTAATTATTATTAATATTATCATCACGGAGAATAAAGGTCAACTGAAATCGTTGTGCTTCATAATATTCGCATGTGCGTCGAGTTCAACGGTTCCGGGTTAACACTGGGGACCTTATCGCTGCGCCTATATAATGTTTATTATATGTACACGTTTATAATATATACATATTTTTTATTTTATGTACCTACAAATTAATGACATTTTTAGAAATACGGTTCCCTTAAACCAGTGGTTCCCAACCGGCGGTCCGCAGTACCAATAAATTCCATTCGTGTTTACCATATTATTTAAATTAAATACTCTCAAGAATAAACGTATATTTTACGAGCGAAGTGTTCAGGATATTGTATTACAAAACCTTCAAATCCTTTAGGAGGAATTCATCCGATATTTTTCACAATATGGTATATTAAAATCGATGCTGTTAAGAAATTCATTCGAAATCCTTTTTATTTATGAAGTCGAGAATGTTTTTTACAAAAATTATGAAATTCAAGAAAAATTAATTAGATATAGATATAGATTCATTGCTAGGATGTACTCAGAAAAGTTTTGGTGTAAGAGAAGACTACGGGGATATCCAAATATTCGCCATGTATGTATAATATAACCCCATGTTTCCTCGTAGTCTTTTATCTATATATTTATGTGATTTTTTTCCAATATTAACCATTAAAAAAAAAAAATATGAAAATCGTCTGAACTCTTATGATTTGTTGAACGATATGCATTTTGCATTTTGAGCAAAGATCCTACAATTATTCAAAGAAGCGTGTGTTAATGAGCCACATTAATTAAATATCTATTATTAATTTAAACATTTTTTCTACATTAAATAAGTTCTAATTAGTTTAACATGTAATTTTTTCAAATTTGTCACTAAGAATCAGTTAACTGAAATTTGTAATATCTTACTTTCGTATTGATTAAATAATATCAAAAATTCGTATTACTTTTGTTTTCTAAATTAGTCTGGTGTCAATAAATTAGTTACCTAAAATATTGTTCCACACATTTACTAACTGTAATGTTGATTTTATTAAATTTTATAAAGAAATATGACAAGTGGTGAGGGTCCGTGATGGTGATGAATTCACAAAAGTGGTCCATAACGTGTCTAGTGTTGATTTGGGAACCACTGCCCTAAACGGTTTCGTCTAAAAAATAAAACGATGGGACTAATCGATATTACAATAAAAAAAAAAAAAAAACACTCAACGATATAACATTATTTTATTATTATTATAAATTGTAATATCAAAAACGCGTATTCCGAGTACAGAGAAGTAATTGCGTTTTTAATGAGAGCAATAATAATTCGTTCGGTTTCTGTTGTTGTTGTTGCAGCGTCCAGGCCACATAATATTATGGAATACTTACATTTTTAGAATCACAAACGAAATTACGCGTAAAACATTTAATCTCCGAGTGATTTAAACGAGATAATAAATTATTACGTAGAATTTTCATTGGGTTTCCAAGCAAAGAGTAATTTTTATCTATAGACTGTCTATAGAGAGAATAAATTAATTAATTCTCGAAGCTCGTATTTATATTTTATAAGGGTTTCTTTTTTCAAATAAAATAAAAACGGTTATCAGACGTTTAACATGATGGTATGTTGTAATCTCTATAATAATAATCATTATTTACGTCTTCGTAGAAATAACTGTTTTACTATTTATATAAAGTCAATATAGTAATGTTGAATAACTATTTTTGTAAATGTAAACTGAAATTATAAAATAGCATTGTGCTATTAAATTACATTTGTCAACGAAGAGCTTTCTCTCTTTCTCTCTGTGAGACTGTGCAAAATGCAGAAAACACTACTTTTTCCAAAAAAAAAATAAATATTTCCACGGATAAATCAGATTATTATTTCCAAAGATATCATATGAAATGAACTGTTTCTTCTCCGCCAATAGTGATGTATTTCATTCTCAACAATTTTGTAAAAGAGGAGTTTGTTTTTGCACAGAAGTCAGAACCTTGCAGTTGTTAAAACGTTAAAATGTTTTTAGAGCGGAGCGACGAAACTAGTGGTTTTAGAATGATGTTAATTTATTTTCTTTCACCTTCCCATAAGGTTAGGTTAGGTTAGATGTTAACCAAACTTTACGAAAAATTAAACATAGATAGACGAGAAATAATACGAGAAATATTTTGACAAAAATACATTTTGTAATTGTGAAAAAAAATTTTGAAATATTTCTCTGATCAAATTTCTTTTATTTTTAGTAAAATTTTTTTTTCTTTTCTTAGTTTATAGCGGGAAAAAAAAGTAAAGTAAAATAAAGTAAAGCAAAGATAAGTAATGTATAGACAAGAAAGCCGGACATACTGGCGCACCACGGATATTCTCGCTCCTCAGGTCAGATACTCTTGGTGATGTCTTGAAAATGACTACTTTTAATGGTCTTTATATCATTAACACTTCGCTCAGAATTGTATAATTGAAGAAATTATTTATCGTTTCTTTAAAATTCAACACACCCATCAAAAGTATCTGACCCGAGAAGCGAAGAATGTGTCTGGTATTTTTTTTTATGAAACTAACAATTATTATTATGTTTTAACTGGAGCTTTTTTAACATTTATAATTTTTTTATTAAAAAAAATGTTTCATCGTTTCTTTTGAATTGAATATACCCACACAAGGTGTCCCACCCGAGGACTGAGGAACAAAGAATACCGGTTTTTTTTTTCAATAATAGGTGCCTATTAAGTACTTAATAATTAATAATAGAAATAAAACGTTTTGTGTAACCAAAATATGGACTTAAATCGAAAAAAAGTGGCAAGAGTGGAAGTCATTTCCCAAGTAAAAAATAAAAATAAATAAATAATGTAACTACTTCGATAAATTTATATTTATTTTAAAGAGTTTTTTAATCGCGCAACTACTTTTTGTATTTATTCGATTTATAGATACGAATGGACTGTGGACAAGTCAAAATTTTTGTGAGGGTTCAATTCAGGAATATGTGAAATTTTCGTTATTTTATCGATTCGAAAACAACATCTTTTTTATGCTTATTCATTTTGTCAAATAAATCAAGAATAGTTGTGTTCATGGAGACCGTTTTGTGTAAAATAATTGTATTTAACTTATGTAATAGTTTCAAAACTTAAATTTTGAATTACTATGAAACACTATAAGACAAGTCATTAAATAATTGTCCCAAAATATTTCGTATTTCGATGATAACAATTCCGTCAAAATAGTTATTAGCGTTTATTTAATACCATATTTTATATATATATATATATATATAACGTTTTGAAATGTGAATTGATCAATACAAATATGAACACGAATAAAGCGTTGTTGTGCGAATGTTTCAAAAATGCGTTTTAAACGAATTCCGATTTCTAAATATTAATATTTAAATATTCTAGTCACTGCAGTTTGGATAATAGGTTGTATAATAGGTTAGAAGAGCCGTCGTCTACTTTAAGCCTCTACAGTTAACCTCTCATAATATATTTTGATTAGTAAAAGTAGTATTTTGTAATTTTTCAAAAACTTGTTACCATTTGGGTAGTCGTGTAAGCGTGTAACTGGATGATAAAAAAAAAAAATAGTAATAAAAGGAAGTGGAATATGTTATTTGAAAAGAAACTATAGACATAGGCTTAATGTAAAATATAATATTATAATAAATAAGTTGAATAATATACTTTCAAAAATATAAGCCTCTCAAAAGGAAATTTATAGTATTCTCACAGACGCGTAGCAGTGTCGTGAGAGGTAATAATTGAATCGAATATCGAAAACGAAAAGTTACAATAATTTGTTTAATACGTGCCAATGGGTTCGTGTTTATGTTATTATGGTATCTCGTGTACAATTCGTGTTCGTAATTATTAATATTCGTTATGTAACAAATGTACGATGATGTTCGTTTTGTCGTTTAAACATATTTTGATTTTCAATTGATTTGCGTGTGTGTGTGTGTGTGTAATTTACAAAAGAGTCTCAGTCATAACAATTGGGTATCGACGAACACGGCGGAAGAATAATATGAGGTTTAATTGAGTATTATAATAATATATGAACGATAATATTGTATACAAGTATAAGTGGCACTTGTGTGTGTGTACCGCATATTCTTGGTGTGAGTGCATGTAGAGATCGTTCATTATCATCTCGTAATATCTTTGATTGTTTTGACCATACCCTTGAAATCGAGTCTCGTTCTATGAACTATATTAATTAATATTGTTCGTTTTACTTTTTTTCATTACTTTTCTTCTACACTGTTTTGTTGTAACAACAATATGCTCCGAAACCCGGTGGTCAGTACTTAATATTATAATGATAAATTAGTGATGATCAGGTTGGAGGATTTTATAGCACTTAAAATCGCATAAACATGTGCTATAAAATTACTTTTAATGTCGCTAAATATGCAATAAAAATGAAAAAAAGGAAATTTATTAATTAATAACTTTTTAATAACTTACAAATTATTAAAAAAAGTAGTTACTTAAGTTTTGAAATCATTTAGTCATTCTGCTGATCAGAATCCTGAAGGGCAGTAAAAAAAAAAATTACCCAATTTATATCTTTAAAAGGATTTAAAATAAAAGTAAACGATTTGAGTGTTACATTGAATTAATAAATGCTTGATCAGATTTTCGAATTTGAACTTACGACTGCCAACAAAGTTTTTTTAAGTCGAAAATGAGCGTTCTACGTCTTCACATACAATTGGTGCGTATTTGAAATATACAATATTGCTACATTTAAGTTCATTGAGTAATCGAATTTTCTTCACCCTCCAAGGGATTTGTAGCACATTTTAAAATTTGGACAAACCACTATTTTTTTCTAAAAAGTATGTTGCATCAACCCATCAGCATAATCGGTCTATTTATTTAATAATCAATATATTTACAATTTACTTGATAATTCATTTGACAAAAATCTAAAAACACGTTTACTGAAATATAAATTCATAAAATATGACCGATTTTGATTCAAAACTAGGTAAAAATCCAAAAAAATCCAAAAAAAGCAGTAAATATCGCAAAATACATTTTTTTATTTGAGTTCTCTGTATCATAAAACACATTTTTAGCTTACCCTGCAATTTTTTAAGCATCTCATAAGAAATATGCAAATGCTATAAAATTCCAACCCTAGTGATGATAATTGTCATTGAACGCTTTTGCACGCGACAGCAATGTAGGTAGTAGTATACATTTTAAAAAGTCACTTTTAATCAAAAAGTGAAGGATGGTCGCCCAAAAATTACCTTTCTCTTTTCACCCAGTTCCTTTTTTGCCCAAATATTTCAAAAACGTTTTCTCTTTTCGCCAAGACTATTATTATGATCATTTTCGCCGATATTTTCATAATCGAGATTCGAAGAAGCACGTCTTATACTTAAAACTTGGCTCAAGAATAATATAAAATAATATTTTACATTTTGATATTTATCATTAATTAGTTGATAAGAGAGATATGAGATTGAGTCTCTTCTTATTGTAACTACGTGTTTGGTATCAATTCAATCGGGTATGCAAATGTATACTTAACTTAAATAGTTATTTACTAAGTAGTATGGTATTTTTTTAAGTATATAATAGTTTATATTATGTGAGTCTAAATTTCATTTAAATTATTATTTAACGATTTTTGTTTTACAGTTTTAAAATATTCATATTAAAGTGTATATACTGATGTCCATAGATTATTTTTCGCATGTTTTTCTAATTTTTAAGAGAATATAATGCAAAAAGGTTTGTACGGTTTTTTTTTTTGAAAATATTGACATCATATTTTAAATGTTTTAAAGAAATATAAATAGGAACTATACACATAACCAGTTTTGAAATTTATATCAAATGGTTTTAAAATAAAATATATATAATGGTTTAAAGTAAATGCTTCCCAAAATTTCGGTTATGAAAATATGAGCGAAAAGGGAAAATGTTTTAAAAATATTTGGTTAAATAAAAGAGACCTGGACGGAAAAAGAAAGGTCATTTTTGGGCGGCGAAAGGGGTTTTACCCAAAGTGAAATGATGAAAAAAAAAAATTTGTAAACGCTGCTGCCATCCACCTACGTGTTTACACATATTACGCACTTCGCGTAGGCAGGTAAAGACGGGTCCCGTGAATTTAATGAACACCTAATGAAATATAACTTGAAAATAATATGTTGTTGGCATAATGTGATCGCTGTTAATAACAATAAATAATAATAATAATAATTTCCCGGCCCAAAGAATAAGAATAATAATAATATCGTGTTACGCGTTTTAGTGGGTCCGTAATGTTTAAATAACGTTATTAGAATAAACGCTCTAAATTAGTGTTTTGAAATAAAAAAATTAACGTAAATTAACCGATGGTCTGAACGAGTTTAAATGCAGTAAATAGCACGTGTACGAGACTAATATGATCCAATTATTATACGCAGCACAATTAAAAATATAGAAATGTAATTAATACAACTTAAAAGTGGTGACAACGACGCGACGTTGCCTTTTATTTTAGATTCTGAACGAAGTGAAGAAGCTAGTGTTTATTTTTTTTCTGTGTACAACTTTTCGCATGGAAATACTTACCCAAAAGTTTCGATCAGCAACTTTTTGAAACCGGATTTGCCTCTAAATCAGCCATCTCAACGTGCTGCCTGCGGGCCTTTTTGTGTGGCCCTAAAACATTTCTCCAATTATGCATTTTTTTATTCATAATTGGCGATTTTATGCATAATTGGATAAATTTATTCAATAATTTTGTTCTTTTTGAAAAAAATTTCATAAATATTATAAGAAAAATATTTTGATTATATTTGAGATTTCTAACTATGTGCTGTACGCTAATACAAGAAGAACAATTTAATCTTAAGTGGTATTTTGAATAACCAATCTGAAAACATATTATATTTGCAAATATTTTACTCGTATCCAGAGGTGAAATATGCAAAAAATGTATATAGAAATCGGATTACTAATATTATCACCTTGATCACACAGTAACTAAAAACCTGATTTCACTAAAATAGTAAAAAAATATCTGAAAAACAAAAATCCCACTTAATAAAAATATTGTATTATAATAATTGCTATTGTTTATTATAATTAATGTATTTCTAAATTTAAGTATTCCTCAATTCAACATTTATTTCAACTCCCCAATGGAACAAATTTTTGTATGTGGCCCAAGTAAAAAAAAAGGTTGAGTATGGCTGCTCTAGATGGTACTTCATAGAGAGGTCATATTCAACACACCCGGTCAAGAGAATCCCATCCGTCGTGCGAAGAACACCCATCGTGCGAATTATGTCCGGCTTTTTTTGATTTCATCCGTGACAAAGCCGCCCGGAAAAGTGTTAATCTTAATAATTACAATACACAGTGCCCACGAAGTGTACAACAGGTGTCGTATTGATCGACACTTGTTATTTTTACCGCGTCTGTACACAGCTAGTTCGACCAAGGCCTTTACGATAAGTCCAAGTGTGTATTTACATGCCATTCGAAAGAGGAGTTATTTCACCTTCGATCGGATATTTTTATCTGCCGGATTATCGCCATGTCGGTCGTCCTAAACCAATAACCGCAATTGATAAAAAAAAAAAAACAGATTAGTACACGTATCCGACGCGATCATTGTTTCATCAATCTTCAATAACGTCAATAAGCACGTATTACAGGTGGTATACTATAATGCAGTGGTTCTCAATCTTTTTCTAATGACTGAACACTACATTTTTTTAAGATTTTCTCGGAACACGATGATTTCACATTGTTACACACGTCTTGTAATTCCACGGTTCTCAACCTGGGGAGACGTGAAAATATTCTCATGAAACCACAGAACATGAAAATAATGTTTATGGTTATCTATATTTTGATTTTATTATTATTTTTTTGTAAGTAGATGTGCAATTATTGGTCATCATTGTGTATAAACTAACAATATTATTTTCAATAATCTGGAGAATATTATTTGAACTTTTATATTCATGTTAATACCCAATATTAATAATTGAAGTCATGATGTATATTTATGTAATATAACCTAAAAAGGTTGAGAACCCTTGTTATAATTGACGAAATATCCAGATAAGAATAAAAAAATTTAGGAAGCTAACATGTTTGTCTGTTCGATTTAGTTCCCCACCTCATCTTAATGGGCTTAATGGTATTACACGCTTAAGCAATTTATCAGAAATTCGGAGAGCTTTGAATGGATTTTGGGGGCTAAGACTTTTTTTGCTCTCTGCTTCTATGCTTAAATTTCAAAATATGATTTAAATTCTGAACGGTGTGTAGAAGCTTATGATTTTATAATGATGTTTATTTATTTTTTGATTTTTTTCTCTCTTTCTGGAAACACTTTTTCGTATAGAAATACTTGTCCAAAAGTTTCGATCAGTATCTTTATAGATCCCAAAACACACCCAGATGGTACTTTACAGAGGTAATTTTTCCAATCTCCCAATTTTTTTTCAAAAACGTGGAAAATCTATTGAAAAATTGGCAAAAAATATGCAATTACCAGAATTTCCGTAAAATTTAAAATTGCTTTTTAACATAAATTTAAAAATAATGTAGCTAGAAACTTGGAAACTTTCGCCAATTTCTAAAAATGGTTCTTTAAAATCCAATACAACCGTAAAAAGCATCAAGAGTATCCCACCCGAGGTGTAAAGAACACCTGACAAGGTTTTTTTTTTCTTTTGCTCGCTGCTTTCTAAATTAGCACTAAGGTGAAACAACTTTATTTTACATTCCTTCTAAAAATACCGCTCTCAAAAAGTGCCGCCCGGGGTGGATTTCCCCTCCCGCACCCCTCCCCCCACTACGCCACTGGTAACAGGTAGTATGTAAACTCAATCGATCTATACTGTATTACATTTTCCATTTTTTGTGGGATATTAGGTGGGTATCGTTTGATAGTAGTATGCAAAATTCATTAATTTGTTGCAATGTATTATCATTTAAAATAGAATTTTCTTCAATAATATAATATATATATATATCGAAAATCAGTTGTTTCAAGACAGTACTTCCTTCAAGTCAACTACGTGACTAACGTAATAGTTGTTATTTGTCAATAAAATTTTAAATTTTATAGACTAAGTACATAAGTTTCAGATGTTCATAAGCAGTGACGAAACGAACTATATTTTTTAGAAACAGTTGCTTCCAAATTTTTTATGTCTGGGGGTTGGTTCCTCACCTTTTCAAATAGTATTCTTTGAATAAATTTCGAAGTTGATTGCAATTAAGCATAGGTATTACAAAAGTGCATCATTCTAATGCCAGTAGTAAGGATACTATTTAAATGTTCAAGTTTTTAAGGGCTGTTTGTTTGTTTAAAAAGCTATTTGCTTCCGAGTTATTTTAAGTTCATTTCGTCACTGTTCATGAGTGGAGTTGCGTTGTAAAAAATTGTGGTTCTGTTTTATCAAGACAGTTGGCGAAGGAAGTCGTCGAATAGTTTTCGAGAGTTTACTGTTTACGATTTAAAAACTTAATATAAATTATTTAATCGGTGAGTTTACTGGTACTACCTGTTATCTTGACATTTTATGACCGGTGGAGTTTACCTGTTATCATTTTCTCTAACCATACGTCTTGTCCGGTGGTGTTTACATAAGTGATTAACACCGATCGGTGGAGTTTTTTTCGATATAAGTGCATATTTCGGTTATATTTGAATTTTAAGTGCTACGTATTTCACATATTTTTCAATATTTAATTTTTAATATCGGAAAATTTTTCTCTGCTGAATACCCGAAAAGATTGAATATTATTTGATATTTTTATTTGTTTAAAATATGTAAGCTTAAAAAGCCGGACATACTTCGCACAATGGGTGTAATTCGCACGACGGGTGGTATTCTCTTGACGGGCGAATTAAATTTTAAAGAAACGATAAATCATTTCTTCAATAAAACGATTCTGAACGAGGGAAGTTAATAATATAAAAAAAAAATGTTAGAAAAATG
>JAIPRM010011327.1:0-12992 GCA_025469315.1 Stegophylla sp. TES_Ste_2020
TAAAGTACAAACTATAGTCAAATCCGTTTTCTGAAAAAGTTGCTGATCGAAACTTTTGGACAAGTATTTCCATACGAAAAATCGTACACAGAAAAAAATGCCGGACATACTTCGCACACTGTGGGTTTTCTTCGCACGACGTGTGGGATTCTCTTGACGGGTGTATTGAATTTTAAAGAAACTATAAATCATTTCTTCATTGAAACGATTGTGAACGAGGTAAGTTAATAATATGAAAAATAAATGAGAAAAAAAATGTTGTACAATCTAGAGGAAAATCCGGTTTCAAAAAGTTATTGATCGAAACCTTTGGACAAGTATTTCCATACGAAAAGTCGTACACAGCAATATTGTATAACATTATATTGTACACATTATCATTGTAAAAACACTAGCTTCTTCACTTCGTTCAGAATCTGAAAATGGGGGGGGGGTGGTGGTGGGACGAGAGTGTGTGAACGAGTCACCCTGTACATTCCGCATATCCTACGCATGGCCCGGAAACTGTGTACGTATATTGATATTATTGAACTTATAAATAATAATGTACGACTTGCTCCCTGTTTTCGGGCGGCGAACGAAACCACCACCGCGTCGCGCGGTAAACCAATAACATAATAATAACGACATTAAGTACAGCGAGCTCGTTTGTTTTGCGTTTGAATGTCAACCCCGTCACCGTCTCGTCCGCGTGACGTGCGACGTATCGAAATATTGCCACGCACACACGTTATTGTTGTATTACAATATTATACCACCGTCGTCGTCGGAAACGGAATCCGTTTAGTCGGCGGTGTCGAGTTACACACGTCATTACAAAAAAAAATACAACAGTGTGCACAATGCTGCGCGCGCGCGCAATGACGATAATGATAAGCGAATACACGAGCTCGTTACGGCTCGGTTTTCACCCCGGACAGGACGAAATCGCGTTATGTGCCGCCACCACCACCACCCGGCAGTGGCTGGTAGACGAAAATTATTCCAAAACGGAGATTAGGTTATTTTTGGAACCAGATGTGGAAGGAGGGGAAACGGTGACTTAAAAATGAAATAAATACCACAAAAAATTATAGAGACGAGGTCCTGCTGATCTACCCCCTAGCACACACTAAAGTGTCAACACTAATTTTTTGATATTCTATCACGTTATTGTTTATTTTTTAGATTCTGAACGGAGCGAAGAAGCTTATGACTTTACAATGACGTTTATTTATTTATTTTCTATTTCCGTGTGAACGCTTTTTCGTATAGAAATACTTGTCCGAATGTATCTCTATAAACCGAAATCGTACCCAGATGGGTACTTTAAAGTGATCATTTTTCCAATTTCTCAATTATTCTTCCAAAAACGGGGAAAAACTGTCGAAAAATTGATGAAAAACGACAAAATACTCAATTACCGAAATTTTTGTAAAAATTGAAAATTACTTTTTGACATAACTTTTAAAATGATGCAGCTAGAGACTTGAAATTTTCACCAATCACTAAAAATAGCTACAAAAACATCGCATAAAAATTTCAAAAATATTTGATTAATTTTGAGTTAAGTACGACATTTTGAAAATTTCTCATTTTTTGTTAGTTTTTATGTAATAAAATTTTTGATTTTCAATATTAAGACTTAAAAATTTAAAAGTCCAAAAGTTTCGAACAGCAACTTTAGTGTGGTCATTTTTTGAATTTCTTAATTCTTTATTTTTTATTTTTATTTTTTGAAAAAACTACCCAAAATTTGAAAAAAACGACTCGGAAACCATAATTTTTTGATCCGAACTATATGAAAATTTAAACATACGTAGATAGAAAATAATATAAGAAAGATTTTGGCGCAAGAAATTTTTCTAACATTTTTTTTTCTTATTTATTTTTTATATTATTAACTTTTTTCGTTCAGAATCGTTTTTTTATTGAAGAAATGATTTATCGTTTCTTTGAAATTCAATACACCTGTCAAAAGAATCCCACCCGACGAGCGAAGTACCCACTTTTTATTTTTTTTTTTGAAAATCAGAGGAATAGAAACTTTTTACAATAATAAAATATATCCGCTCGAACTCTGTTTCTTCCATATCTTATATCGATGTGTATTTTCGAAAACGCCCAACCATCTTTGTTCACTCGTTTTAGATATTAACCCGAAGTATCTGTTACTCTGCCCGCCGAAAAAAAAAAAAAATTCTCCATACTCTATCAGACAACGAATTATCCGTGCGAAAATTGAGGCGTCTAGTTTCAAAACCAGCTATAAGCGATAATTTTCGAAGTTTTTCAGAAAGAACAAAAAACGAAAATAACGTAAAATACTTGGTCTATAATTTTATAATAAAAATATGAAATCAAAGCTTTTGAATATTGTATGTGAAAATATATTTTGTAAAAAAATTATTACAAGAGTTAAATAAATTTATAGTTTTGAAATGGTTGGTTTTGTTGTGAATTTAAGCATATGGCTGTTTTTGAAACCAACATGTTTTTTTCACTTATGGCTGGTTTTGAAATTGACTTTATGAGATAGATGATTTTGAAACAAACACTGGAAAATATAAGAAATACAAAACATTTTGAATTTTATGCACACAGTTATCTAATAATAAGAAAATAATAACCAAATAGAACTTAATTATTATAGTTAATACTTGATTTCATGAAAACAGAAAAAAATTTGATTACTATTACCAAAGCAGATAAAAATATGTGTTTAATTATGGCTTGATTTGCAATAAGTATCGTTAGATGGCTGGTTTTGAGATACTTACCACAATTTTCTGTCCTCGTTTAATATCGATTGTAGCCTTGTTTGATGTTCAATATTTTTACCAATTATTATGTAATACAGTGAGAATATTTGGAAAATTAAAAAAAAAAAATCCATTTTGAAAAAATCATCTTTTAGCTGGTTTTGAAACTAGGCGCCTCAAATATAGTATAGCGTATAGTTTTATAATAATTATTAGTAACTAAAATATTTTTTTTTATTTTCCTAACCAATTTTATAAATTTTATGTAAAATTGTTGTCTTTAATGAAGCTTCTATGAGAAACGTCTTATTGATTAAATGATCTATCGTTTCTGTTTTTAAATATACATAATAAATTGGCACAAGGACAAAAACAGCAGATAATTATCCAGGACAGTAGGAAAATTTTATAATACGGAACGAAAATTCCAGTAAAAAATGCATAGTTTTAAAAATTAAACTTGAATTATTTTTTTTTCACTTTTAAATAAAATTTCAAATAATTTTTAAATCACTATTATTTAATTATTGACAGATTTTATTTAAAAAAAAAAATACTTATTGTTTTTAAAACATTGATTTTTTATTTAGATTCTAAGCGAAGCGAAGGAGATATTGTTTTTACAATGATGTTTATTTTCTCTCTCTCTCTTTTTCTTTTTTTATGCATACACGTTTTCATATAAATTTTGGCTCTAGGTGGGAACTTTAAGCAGATTATTTTTCGAAATTCTCAATTGTTTTATCAAAATTTGGGATAAACTACTAAAGTTTGACAAAAAATACGCGGAAACTATCTTTTTTTAATCCTAACATTGTAAAAATTTAAGCATGGATAGATAATATGAAAAAAAAAATATTTTGACACAAACATTTTTTTTATTTCTCATCAATTTGTTTTTTTATTTTTAGTAAAATTGTTTTTTTTTCTACTTCTTTATTTCTTGGATAAAAAACAAGTAAAGTAAATATTAAAAGTGAAGTAAAGTATAGACATGAAAACCAGACATAATTCGCATCATGGATATTTTTCGTTCCTCGGGTCAAACACTCTTGATGGGCGTGTTAAAAATGACGACTTTATATTTTTTACATACATCGCTCAGAACCGTATTATTGAAAAAATAATTTATCGTTTCTTTAAAATGCAGTACACCCACCAAGAGTGTCTGACCCGAGGAGCGAAGAACGCCCACGGTGCGAAGTACTTCGGAATTTTTTTTGGTAGATATTTTTTTTAAGATGTATTGTTTTGTCAAAGAGATATTATCTATTTTCAAAATAAATATTCATCACGGACGTTTTGACCTATGGACCACGCGACAAGGAATATCGCCTGTAGTACAAAGCAGGAAAATAATCGAACATTTTTTTTTTTTTTGTTTTCGATATTTCGGGATATCGATATTTGGGTGGGGAGGGGGGGCGGCGGCAAAAACGTTGCGTGCGCGTATGCAATGACAATACGTAACGATAATGCAAAAACTCATACGGAGGGAATACACACTGCTGGATAGTGACGCCACCCCACTTCGAGTATGTAGTATTATAAGATCGGCTCGTCGAGGGATTTGGAGGGAAGATGAAAAAAATTTGTTCCCATTGTCGCCCGGCCACCCTTGTGCTGCTGCTGCTGCTGCTTTCTGTCCATGATATTAGCTTTATTGCCCTCTTCTGCTCTCCGTCATATACTCGCGTATATCATAATAACAATAATATATAATAATATCACACACACACACATTGACACACTCGTATACGTTTACATATGCGTGTGTGCGTTATATATTTATATATAATATAATACGAGCGTTAAGTGCCCCGGTCGTACGGGGAAAACGACTGCGCGGTGGCGTCGCGACGGTGGCGCGTGCTACGCGACTTTTATTGGAAAACATAAATCATAATAAACACCAGCAGCAGCAGCCACGGAGTCGGTTTAATAGTTTAATTTCACTATATCCGTTCACCACTCTTTGAATCCCACTCGCTCCGCTCATTCACCCTCACCGTATACCGTCATTATCATTTGATAATGTAATAACGATAATAACAACGAACCGTTACCGGTATTGTGGACACCGTTTATGGAGTGTCCAAAAGTTTTCGTATAATCTCTGCGAACGTCCATATTGCATAATAATCAGCGCTCGGGTTTTCTAGCAAATTAACGATCCTCTTTAAGTTGGGGGACTGTGATTTAAAAATAATAATAATAACGGCACAATATAAATACGAATTTTGGGTCGTTTTGATTTCATCGAGGTCAACTTTTAGATTCCGGACGAATTGAAGAAGCATTTTACAATGATGTTTATTTTTTTTCTGTGCACAACTTTTTGTATAGAAATACTTGTCCGAAAGTTTCCAACAATAACTTTTTGAAACCGGATTTTTTGAATTCCTCAAGTCCTCAAAATTTGACAAAAACGACTCGGAAACCATCATTTTTTGATCCGAACTATATGCGAATTTAAACTTAATTAGAAAATCATATAAGAAAGATTTTGGCGCGAAAAATTTTTGAAAATGTGAAAAAAAAACTTTGGACATTTTTTTTCTCATTTATTTTTTTGTTTATATTTTTGTTCAGAATCGTTTTATTGAAGAAATGATTTATCGTTTCTTTAAAATTAAATACACTCGTCAAGAGAACCCCACCCGTCATGCGAAGTATGTCCGGTTTTCTTTATTTTTAGATATAAAATAATTAACAAAGCCGGAAGTAGTTGACAAAATCGATATTATTCGTTTCTTGGATGGGATACTTTTGTTGGGTGGGTTGAATTTAAAGAAACGATAAACAATTTCTCCAAAAAAACTATTCTGACTGGAGCTTCAATTTACGTAAGACAATTTCAGTCAAAAATTATAAATTATGAATAAAATTTTAAAACAATAAAAAAATTAATATGTATCATAAAAAAAAAAATATTTTGAACTCGGCCACTTTTATATCCCGCTATTAAACGAGAGCAGGAAAATAAAATTTCCAACATTTTTTTTCACAATTTTAAAATTTTCTTGCATCAAAACATTTTTCATATAGTTTGTATTATTATTATTATTTTATTTTCATGGCGTTTTTTTTTTCGATTTGGGTAGTTTTTCCCAAATTTTAGACTAACTATTGAAAATTTCGTTAAATGACCTTTGAAAAAGTACCATCAAGAACTAAATTTTATTTCAAAAACTTGCTGGTTGAAACATTTGGACAAGTATTTCCATACAAACAAGTGTTTACAGAAAAATTGATTTTTTCTATGATTTTTAAATTTAGTATGTATTTGTATCAAAACTAAAAGTAAAAAAAAAAAAATGTCCACCTTATTATTCTAATACCTAAATGTAAAAATACATAACCAACTCGTATTTTAGATTCTGATTGGAGCGAAAATGCTAGTATTTCACAGTAATGTTATTTATATGCGTACATGTTTTCATATAGAAATACATGTCCAAAAGTCATTTTTTGATCCGAAGTATATGCAAATTTAAACTTAAATAGAAAATCATATAAGAAAGATTTTGGAAAATTTTGAAAATGCGAAAAAGAAATTTTGGACATTTTTTTTCTCATTTATTTCTTCACATTATTAACTTCCCTCGTTCAGAATCGTTTTATTGAAGAAATGATTTATCGTTTCTTTAAAATTCAATACACCCGTCAAGAGAATCCCACCCGTCGTGCGAAGAACACCCATCGTGCGAAGTATGTCCGGCTTTTTTCCTGCTAAATGTGCTTTGTTTTTGATTTTTTTTTTCCCCCCGTTTTGGTCCTTCTTTCTTGGTTTTTACATAATTTTTAAAAACATTTCACGATATATATATATACAATAAAATCTGTCTTAAGTGGGCCCTCAATAATAACAATATTATAATAATAGAAATTCTGTTT
Organism: Stegophylla sp. TES_Ste_2020; assembly: GCA_025469315.1. Taxonomy (NCBI): domain Eukaryota; kingdom Metazoa; phylum Arthropoda; class Insecta; order Hemiptera; family Aphididae; genus Stegophylla; species Stegophylla sp. TES_Ste_2020. The sequence continues at coordinate 6,639 of JAIPRM010011327.1, forward strand.
CGTATAAGATTCCTTCTTATTCCGGGTCCAAATAAGAAATGTTTCACTGTATATTACGTTTGTACTTTATTATTATTACAGCCAAAAATAATTGAAATTAGTTTATCATTTTTATACATACACAAAGTTTTTATTTTCAAAAATAACTTGGGACCAAATATTTTCTTGTAAATTTGTTTTTGACGTATTATTTAAATTTGTTTTTAGATTCAGAGTGTAGTGGAGATGATGTTTATTAATTTATATTTTCCAAAAACATTTTTTCGTTTATTTCGAATAGGAATTCGGCTTTATATGTGATACTTTAAACAGATAATTTTCCATATTCTCGACGGTTTATCCAAAATTTCGGGAAAAACTACCCAAAATTTTACGAAATTGCCTTTAAAACATTTATTTAAAATCAAAATTTATGGAAATTAAAATAAATATAGACAATATTAAAGCGAAAGAAAATATTTAATATGCCACATATGTTAATTTTTTCTTGTAATTTTTTCAAACGATTTTTCCTTATGAAATTTTGTTTTCCTGTTGTGAGATCTGTTCGTCGTTTTTTGATGCAACACATTATTTTTTGCATTTTCGTTTTTTTTCTTTTTTACTAAACTAACAATTAATATTGTGTATTAACACAAGCTCAGCTCAGAATCGTTTTATTGAACAAATTAATTAACGTTTCTTTTAAATTCAACACACCCACAAAAATCCTACCCGAGGACCGAATAATACCCATAGTGCGAAATTTACCCGGGTTTTTTTATACGTTTATACGAGAATATATTATATAGTGGAAACTGTTTACAAGACTCACGGACATGAGATTCAGTCACTTATTAAACTCAAATTCACCTGGAACGTACCCAAATACATTATCAATAATTTGGTTATAAGACTCACCACTTCGGTTATTAGACTTAAATTTTCCCGATAAAAACGGTTGAAAATAAACATTTTCGAATAAAATGTATAAATTACTTTATTTTAAAAAGTTACGCGTTTTTGTTCATATTTAGCTGATTCCCATTCACGCTTTATTGTACGCATTTACAATAAATATACATGACTTTATACGTTAACGGTTAACGTCAAATACCGCGTTATCCCGTGATACGTGAAACGCGTTTATTTAAAATTCAACACGCCCGTCAAGAGTATCCCATCCGAGGTACGAAGAACGCGTTTTTTTTTTTATACTTTAAAATTTTTCGTCTAGTCTATTAAAATTCAAACTATCTACATAATATGTGCACGTATGGGTAACTTGAATTTCATCTAGACGAAGATAAAGAAGCTGAAAAGATTTTAGATAAGATAAAAGCCAATATTGTTTTTTGTACTTAGATATTTCTGAACACTGTTCGCGGTACATCCAGGCCCGTAGCCAGACCGAATTTTCAGGTGAGGCAAACCAATTTTAAGGGGAGCATTGTAAACAATATTTATGCGTTTTTTAATTTATTTACACTGATATCTCATTGAATGAACACAACTGTAATTTTCCATCAAATATCCAAAATGTACAAAGGAATTTACAATAATACATTTTTATTTTAAAAATACTAAACGAATAATACTGAGTATTAAAAATAAAACTTAAATTAAGAGTTTATTTATATAGTTAAATGATGAACAAAAAAACTGAGAACCTAAAAGTCTTTCTAATGTTTTTAATATTCTTAGAGAGGGAAAACAGAGGCGTAGCCAGGATTTTCTTAAGGGAGGGGTTTACAATTTTTTTTAGTGGACTACTCCAGCGGTATAACTATTGTAGGGGTGGGTTAAAGTGTATACAATAATGCTACGCACCAGGGAATTGGATCCGATTAATTTATTTGGGTGAATATTCAGGTGTTTTGGATTATTAAACATTTCTGGTTACAATTAAATGTAGATTTATCGAGGTTGATTATGATTTATGGTTAAATCTTAATTCATAGTTTTTTTTACATAAGTAACGAACATATTAAACCTTAATTAATGGTATTAACTAATTGAAGAACATAAAAACTAAACATATTTATGTTGTATTTATTTTGCAAATATGGTTTCAATCTTTTTATTGTCAAAAATGATCGTTCATAAGTAGGAATTTTCACTGATAATTTTGCTAAATTCTATTGAAGTTTAAAAATATATAAAAATATATATATATATATATTGTATTACATTGTTGAAGCGCGTCAAAATAATTTTTTAGAAAAGCTTAAGTTTTATAATTATTGAATCATGTCGATCTATCTATCTAGCCGAACATAAAAGTTTTAATCGTTCATATGGTTTGTTAATTAAATTATATATTATTTAAGATCAACTTTGCTGGTGTTAAATTATTCTAATTTCCTTTTGGTAGGTTATTATACTATAAAAGTGATAAAAAAAAAAAATCAAAGGGATGGGTTTGAACACCCAAAACCCCCCTGGCTATGCCACTGGGGGGCAAAGATTGGGTTTAGGGAGGGCGACGCCCCCTCTGCTCCCCCCTTAGCTTTGGGCCTGGGTACATCGAATCCGTATCAGTGAATTAAAAAATGAAAAAAAAAAAAATAAATAAAAAACAATATAACATACCTATCGAATTCGCGTGCTGCGGATCGAAAACGGAGTTCGAAATAATTTTACCGCCCCCCTCCCACTAACTTTTTAGTAGTCTTTACAACCTCACCTTCTTCACCCTCAATTAACAAAAAAAAATGTGCCTCGTGCTTATTTCGAGTAACATTTTAAAATGTGTATTCTAGGATTTAACAGTATATATATATATATAATATTTCAGTGTTTTATTCGATTAAAAAATTATACCAAATAATAAATTTTAGTAAAATAGTAAAAGTTATATTATGTTATGTCAGTTTTATATATTATGTTAAAACGTCTTACTTTTTCATCCGTAGATATCAGTCTTGTAAAGTATTCAAATAAAAGTATTCGAATAAATTTATTTTAATATCTTTTTTGTATTTGAATACTATTCTGAATATTTTTTAAAAAATTTATTCAAATACGTATTCTGTATATATTCTTTTAGTATTTTTATTTTATATTTTAATATTTTTTTGGAAAAAAAAAAAAATTGTTTTTATAAATAATATAAAATATAGACAGAATGATATACAAATTTTGTTATGACGTTCAAATATTGTAACAAATTCTATGATTAATATAATTATATAAAACATAATAAAGAGTCATTGATAATTAATGTAATATTATAAAAATAAATTTATTTAAATCTAAAATGAAAAAAATGATATTTTCAGACGTATTCGAATAATTTTTCAAGTATTTAAAACGTATTCTGAATATATTTTTTGAAAAGTATTCGAATACGTATTTTGAATGACTTTTCATCCGTTTATTCGAATAGGTATTCTGAATACAAAATAAAAGTATTCTTTACAAGATTGGTAGATATAAATAGCCAACGGCTAGAAATGTCTTATTCTATGTAATGGAAAAAAATAAATAAATAAATAAAAATAAAATTAGAACGAGTCAGATAAGAAGATAGTCAAATGAATATATTATTTTTATATAATATTAGAGATGAATTTTCTTTTTAAGAAACTCTACAATGTTGGCGCCCCTCAAATCATGGCGCCCGGGGCATTTGCCCCTTTCGACCACCGTTAAATGCGCCACTGAGTGTGTAGATACGAGTGTTGTACACACGTGCCGGCTATGTGTTTAATAATAATTGGATATAAACGCTATCCGGGAGAAAGTTTTCGGGAAAATGGGGCTGAGGGTGGGGGAGGGAATAAAAGTGTGGGAGAAAACGGGACGGGGAGCGGGAGCGAGTGTGCCAAGACGAATCGGAAGTTATTGACGACCGTTTGGTAAATAAGAAATGAGACGGCGGGAATTCCGGACACGTACGGAATTTGATAAGACGATGAACACATTTAAAAATCCCGGGACTTTATTACTGGACCGATGTCTCTATATATATATGTTTCCACTGTCCGTATACGTGTCCCGATAAAAGCGGCTTCTCGGTGATGGGGGGACGGCGGGAATCGATGCGAGGTGAGAGAAACGCTCGTGCACGCACTCCCCCCAGTTCTCTGTATAATGGAAATCTTGGCTCGGAATCAATCAAACGGTCTCTTCTCTCTCACTCTCTCACTCTCTCTCTCTCGCCTCTCGCCTCTCGCGCCACCGATCGGTTTAAACGATGTGCTTTTTACTTTGTACCCGACGTGTGTGCTTTGCAGCAGCCAGGGCTGTCTACCCTATATAGGTACGTACATAAATATATATTACACGTCCGTGTACCTCGATTTATATATTATATCCCGTTCGCAGCGTTTCTATAATATAACTGCTGCAATCGGTTTTATCGTTTTCCCGCCGCGCGTCATATTTTATTCTCGATCTCCGTTTGCCTGTTATTATTTATGCCGCAGACTCTTTACGCCGGTGACGGACACGGGATTTTATTTTCGAGGGAAAGCCCACCAAAGGGATTTCGGATTAATATAATAATTATTATTCTCGTTAGAGCCAAACGTCCCTTAGACTATCTCTCGCTATAATCGAAAGTGTTAGTGCGATAACAAGACAGCTCCATTTTCAAAAAAAACTTTTCAACGGACAAATAAATATATGAAATTGTAGTTCACGTCGAAACCAAAAAATTGGTATTCAAAAAAAATATTGAAAAGTACAATTTTATTTTATTGTGGTTAAAAATTTAAAAATTAGGATATGTCTGGTGTTTTGCCCCGAAACGTTGATCATTTTTTTCTTTTTTCATCGTTATTTAAATGTATTATATACACCTGTATGATATACCAAAATGATAGTAAAAAGTTAGACGTTAAGTTAGATTTTTACAAAAAATTGTTTTTTACAAAAATGTCTTTGTAAAAACCAATTAAAAATCTGGAGCTGTCTGGTTATTATTGCATGGAATACCAACAATCAGACAGCTCCTTTTGCGTTGCATTGGACAATCGGAGATATCTGGTTTTTACACAAAAATTTCGGCCTAATTTTTCTTTATCCAAAAACATAATAAAGTCGTTTTCGGAAAAATGTGGAGCTGTCTTGTTATTGCACTGACGCCTTCAATTATTGTGACCAGATATACTTAGTTTTAGTAGGACACTACTGCTCTTTTTAGTTGCATTTTACTAGTGTCGTCGACAAAGTTATTAAGTACATACAAATAATATTATTCTTTTTTGGATCAATACATATTTACAGTAAAAAAATCGTTCATTATTTTTTTGGGTATTTGTTTATATTTCATGGTTTGACCCAATGCACATTTTGTACAATCTGATGGCTTTCTTCTTTTACATATTATATAACCTAGTAATCAAACTACTGTATTGGTACATTTTTTTTTTTCACAATTTTTAATAAAATCAATTAGTTGAACCATAATTAGGTAAGTTTATAATTTAGGCATGATTATAATGAATAGAACTGGTTTTAATTTATAATTTTGATAAGTATCTTTTCAATTTAAATAGTCTACATATTTAAAAATCACATTAAATATTTAAACTTTCTCTAATCAGAATAGTTCTTTCTGAGTGGAGTGAAGAAGCTTATGATTTTACAATTATGTTTATTTTTAATTCTCTTTTTCCTCTTTTTGGAAACACTTTTTCGTACTGAAATACTTGTCCAAAAATATGATAAATAAAGGGGAAAAAATTTAATGAGAAAAAAAATGTTAGAAAAATTGTTCAACATTTTCTTTTTACATTTTTAAAGTTCTCTTGCGCCAAAATATTTCTAATATACATAAAAATGTTAAGATTTTCATAAAGTTTGGATCGAAAAATGGCGGTTTTCAATTTTTTTTTTTATCAAATTTTGTGCGATTCTCCTCCCCTTCCACCCCTCCTCTGAAAAAAAAAAAAAAAAAATGAAGAATAATTAAGAACTTTGAAAAATGACCTCTTTAAAGTACTATCTAGAGGATTTTGGACTTTTGGACAAATGTTTCCATAGAAAAGAGTGCTTATAGAAAAAAAAAATAAAATAAAATAAAGAAAACATAAACATCATTGTAAAAACATTAGCTTCTTCCCTTCGTTTAGAATCTAAAATCAGTAAAAATGTATCTAGATTAGGGTGGCCAGATAAAAAATTTAGAAATCTGGGACAATAAATTAAAATTACTTACAACTATTCATTTATTAACCAAACTAAATAAAATCTTACTATTTGTCACCAATTTATATTACTATAAAAGTATAAAATATAAAGTTCTTAAAATTTAAATTATGAAATTATAAAATATACTTTATTTTCAACAAATCTAGTTGTAGAAAGTACAAAATAGTCGAAATCTTTATAAAAACATTGGTAACTAATATTTTTGATTTTTTTTTT
>JAIPRM010011328.1:0-12990 GCA_025469315.1 Stegophylla sp. TES_Ste_2020
TGAAAAAAAATTTTGGACATTTTTTTTTCTTATATTATTAACTTCCTTCGTTCAGAATCGTTTTACTGAAGAAATGATTTATCGTTTCTTTAAAATTTAATACGCCCGTCAAGAGAATACCACCCATTGTGCGAAGTATACCCATCGTGCGAAGTATGTCCGGCTTTTTTTATTTATCAATATTCTGTTTAAAAGATGTTAACATTAGAAGTTAAGCATAGTGGATTAGTTAATATCCAAAGTCACGAAATGTTTTTAAAACCAGTAGTCTCGTTTTATTTTCGTCAATTGACGTCTCTTTTTGAGAAATAAAATTTGGAATAAAAGAATAATAATATATATACATATATGCCGTAGGCTTATAACCAAATCAGGAATTTTACTAAATGCCTAGGAAAATAGCAAAAAAAAAATGTGTGCGATTTTATTATCTATCTAGGCATTTAGTTGAATTAATTAGTTAAATGCCTAGTCATTTAATACGACTCTTACATCAACAGGATTTGATATAGTTCCTATTTCAAGTCAGGAAAGTAATAAAACTGAAACGTTTATATAGTATTTTAAAATTTAAAATAAATTTTTTTAATTAATTCTTCATTGTTATGCTAATTTGAATATAAATACTTTTAAAATAAAATTTTCCAATAAATGCCATCAAACTATAACATGCGTAACAACAAGTACTAATTAAAACTAATAAAAATTTCTAGTTATAATATATAACTCATCATTAATTTTTTATACTCGTATTACCAAACCTAATTACTAATTAGTAATAACTGCACTCATTTATAATCAGGGCTGTGAATTTCGTGCATTTGCATGTTCTTTTTTTACTACATCGTATAAGAAAATGCATTCGAACAAAATTTGTTTTGTGTTATTTATAATTTTCAAATACGAAATCTTATTTTGCATATTTTCACATATTTAACCGGTAAGGGCATACAAATGCGTGATTTCGCGAGTTTCTCGTGTTCTTGCTTTTTTCTCAAGTGAATAATAAGTTTTTCTCATTTTTAAAATTTCTTGAATTTGGACGATACAAATTTATCGTTGTAATTTTATAGCGGTGGTAATAATAACAGGCACATGTGTTAAAACAAGTCTGGAGTGGCATGCTAATTAACTAATCAATGTGTTCTATCTGTATTTAATTTTTTTTTTTTTTTTTTAGGCGACGAAGAACAATAAAGTATTGAAGCATTTTTTGTTTTAATTTTTTTTTAAGTTCATACCAAGGTATCTACGACAAAACCTAACCGTGGTTACCGATTTTAATTTTGTGTCATAATTGTGTTATAATATTCCCTACTATTTCTGCTGAAAATGGCAAATGTGTGGCCATGTTGTAAACGGAGTATACCAGAATCGGCAGAATCATTTGAATGTGAACGTGACGAGGAATAAAATATGGTCTGACGCTGTGGCACACCGGTAAACACGCATACACTAGGACTGAATTTAAAATAATCATTGAAAAGCTTCTGAATGCAGAGCTTAAGAATGAAGGAAGTTTATATTTATTGACGGATATCAGGATATATTTGGAAAAGGAGGATTTAAAAAAGCCGGATATACCATGGGTATTTTCCGCTCCTCGGGTGGAATGCTCTTGGTAGGAGTATTGAATTTCAAATAAACAATAAATCATTAACTCAATAGAACGATTTTGAGCGGAGCTTCAGTTTATTCAAGACAATTTTACTTCAAAATTATTTAGTTTATTTTAATTACAAAAATAATTTTTTTTTACATAACCAGTTTTATCTTCCACTATTAACTGAGAAAAAGGGAAAAACAATTTTCACTTATTTAAAATTGTCTAGCAACAAAATATTTCTCATATTATTTTCTATCTACTTATTTAAATTGTAAATAATGTTTGGATTAAAAAAAAATATATATATATTAAAGACGTTTTTATCAAATTTTGAATAGATTTTCCCAAATTCTGAGAAAACTATTGAGAATTCCGAAAAATTGCATCTTAAAAGTACCATTTAGACTCTAGAGACAAATTCTGATTCAAAAATTTACTGATTGAAACTTTTAGATAAAATTGTTTCGGTTATTACTCATACTTGTTACATATTTTTATTTGAGAGCATCTGTTGGACTAATAGTATTTTATATTAAAAGTATTTATATTAAAATCAAAATAGCAAAATAAGCAATTAATAAGAAAATATAGTTTAAAATTTGAAATAATATGAAAATATTTCCTTTTTGATTATTAGCCTGACTTGAAATAGGCATTTAACTAAATGCCTCGGCAGATAATAAAATCGCATAAATATTAAATTTTTCGACTATTTGCTTAGGCATTTAATACAATAATTGGCTTCAACTCTAATAAATAGTTGTGGTCTCAAATAAAAAAACCTCAAAGTTTCAACACTTTAGCTCAACCCTAAGTACTTCCATACGAATTTTGTTTTTTGCATTTAATAATCATGGGAAACAATATTTTTTACTTGAAAAATCATAACTCAAAATCAAATAATTGTAACAAAAATCTTTGTAATTTTTATTAGAATTGTCGTCTTTCTGTCACATATAAAGCATCAATACCTGCCTATCTATATTATATTTTGTAGTACGAGTATATTGATTCAATGTTATGCCTACATTAATTATTATTGTTAATTAAAGAATAGACTAAAATGGTTATAACATCAAATGCATTTCCGATTGACTAGTTTAATGTACCTAAGCAATAATTATAAATTATAGTCGTCTATATGGAGTATAGAATATTATTGAGATTTAATAGAAAAAACGAGCAATCGACATTGAAAAACAATATTTCCGGTGTGTTGATTAAAACCTTCAATAACAGTATAATAGTAGAGACGAATTATACAAAAAAAAAAAAAGAAAATTGCTAAACAATTGATTTTACATTTTTCAATGTGTACTTAAAGTAGGTAGAAGTTATATTTCGTTTGAAAGTATAACGGAAATATTATGATCAGAAGTCAGAAGAACATCCAATATTAAACATATCCACTTCGTAGGTTTATTTTAATCATTTTACTCGATTACGAAGCTGGGATAAAATCAGGGAGTGTACAATGGTCCTAGGACCTGAAGGATGAATGGGTCTACCCTATACCATATATATAAGCTCATATCTGATATGATAATTGTTTAGACAAATAATTTTCATTCGATAATAATTCACAATAATTAGTAATTATCTGATTAAAATCTATAGTAATTAATTAATGATGACTATTCAATATTTTAAGCATATAAGTACTTTTTTATTTATTTATTTTTTTTTATCAGACATTTTTACTCATACGGTAATTATTACAAAAATAATAAATTAGTGTTGATAATATTCAACAATATTATAAGTTTAAGGTACTCAGCCATATACACCACCGCTGTTGAATAAAACTTAAAAAAGTACGAAATTTATTTTCATAGCCATGTTGCATTGCATAATACTGTAGTGCATAATACAGCGTATTATATCATAATTCATTATTGTCCGTCGTCGGAAATGTAAGAAAATATTTTGTATTTCTTCAGACATAATATTATTCGTTCGTATTAATTTATTTAAAATATTATTAATTACGTCTTATCGAATTACATTTGTAAATAAAAGACCTGTGGATTTTTTTGAAATTCTTCAATGTAAAACAAACTAATTTTTTTCGTTATCTAATTGAAATAATTTTTACAGCGTTTTGCACATCCACCACCGATACAACTAGTTTATTATGTATAGGAATGAATAAAAAATTGTCTCGTATGTTATTCTGGGCTGACCGTATATTATTACCAAATCAATGTCCTACTTTCACCGTGCTGCGATTGTGTATCGATGAACATTTTAAATTTAATTCCCCAGCTTATAAAGTGTAATTACTAGTAACAGTTTTTTTTTTAAATACTTATGTCACACTACTCAATTTTATAAACACACAAATAGCCACTTAGTGGCGAGAATATATTGAAAATCATTGTAACAGTGTGTTTGTGAAACACGCAAGGATGTTCGAACCGAAATAATAATAATTATATTGGTTTGGAACAGACATTCGCTCGGCCATTTTAAAAATAATATTTAAGTATAGTAGTAGTTGTGTTCGATAAGAAATGCAGCGAACACGATGCCAAGTTTAAGGTAACCTATATGATGTATGTTGTGTAACATAAAGCAACAGAATAAAGGGAAAGTACAAAATAAAAAATAAAAAAATAATGAACTACCTACCTACATTATTGTTGCTCCGGGTCAACACTTCGTTAAGAGTTTTTAATTTTCATGTAAAATATACGACATAATTTTACTACGTAGAGTGTGTTGGCCGTTTTTTTTTTTTTTATACACTTAGACCAGTTAGGTGTTAGATAGCACACGTTAACTCTCGTCTTTTGATTTTAAAGAAACGGCGTTAGGTAACTATTTTTTTGAAGGAATGATTCAACAAAAGTGTATAATCTAAATAACTCGAATACCTACTACATTTTCAAACTAACTCCTTGTGCATTTAATATTTTTGTTGGTTTTTACTGTAGCCTAATAGTATCATATAAAATAGTTGAATCCTAAGCAACAACTGTTTTACACGCTCGTTCGGTTATTGTAATTTTTTAAATGCCAATGCATAACTTAACTGTATAATTCAACGTGCCAATAATGGTACTAGTTTTTAAAACGGAAAAAGCAAAAACCATGTAATTAAATCAACCACTTGCGGTTTTTAATATTATTGCTAAAATGCGAAAATATAATATAATGATATTATATAATTGTATCTACATTAACTTAGTGACAATTACTTTACGGAGATTATGTAAATTTGAATAATTGTTAAATTGAATTTATGATCTGTATAAATATCGCCACGAAGGTCTTTTCCATAAAACCGAGAAAAGTCTAACGATCTCCATTTGAATAATAATAATAATAATAATCATTCATGCCATCATCAAAAAAACTGTGACACATTTATGTTTTCAACCTTATTTGATGGTCAACGTTCAAGTTTTTTTTTTTTTTTTTTTTTTATCTTTCTGGTTATGAGATTTTTCTAGCTCATAAAGTGTATATAAACGTAAGCAATCGTAAACAACTCAGCCATAAAACAAAACCTCCAAAAACAGAAGAAAGCTCTTACAACAAGGTCTATGTACATTTATAAATATTATAATATATAATATTAATAATAATATGTACAATTATTACATGTTAATATTATGATACGATATTATGTTATAAATTATTAAATTTTTTTTTGATATATTAAAAAAAAAAAAATTGTATTTCTTCATTAATTGTGTATGTACGTATATAGTTATAAAATTAAATGTATAATTACGCGTGTATAAGTTTTAGAATAAATTATAAAGTTCATCTAAAAGTGAAATCTGAGCCTTGAATTCACCAACCTTGACCGAAGGAGAACACACATGCAGAAAGCAAAAGTGTTCCCGGAGAGAATAAAAATAATATATTGTGAACCCCTCAGGCATTTGAACCAAATGACATAATAGAGATGTAATAGATATGAATATAAATTAAAAACACGGATCTTCTATTGAGCCAATAGTAATCATTAATAATCAATATAATTATAGGTAATTAATCTGGTTTGTACGTAGTCCGTACTTCGTATTAAGTATTACAACTAATATAGTAATTAGTGATTCATAAATAAATCATGATATACGGTATATACTTATGTGCAAAGCAAGACTGTGATTTTTGTTAATTCACTTTAAAAATAATTTATAACCATCTTCATAAAAGTGTATCGTTTTTATTTAGTTTTATTTTATACTAGCTAAATTACTTAGAAATGTATATAATCCAACAAATGACGACCCATCTATTAAAGAAAAATTTATCAAATTTGCTCAATTACTTTAACAAGAACAAACACACATTGCATATTTTTTTGATGTAATACAAGACATCTCTGTTGTATCTCAGATCAAACATTTTTCTATTCAATATTTTTTAATCGTTTAATGAATAATTTAAGACAACATTAACACCACATTTTTATGGAAACAAGATAATTTTTAATATCATTTTTTTGCATGCGTGTATTTTAGTTTTTTCAAACAATAAAAGGAAATATATTTCCTTTTTAAAATTTTCAAAAGTTTTAGAAACACAGTTTTAGAGTAGTAGAGTAAAGACTGTAAAATTTTGATTTCTACTCCACTATTCTAAACTTTAAATGTGTATAGCTTATATATTTATATATATATATATATGTATTATTGATTGAAAAAGAAAACTTAATAATCGAGAAAAAAAATACTGTCTCTTAGAACATCGAACAAAAGCAATGATTTCTATTTCAATAAATTCTAAAACTTAAAAATACAGATACAAAATATATATTAACAATTATTTTATTTCATAAAAAAGTAGCGTTTTTTTTTTTTTTTAAATTTTTCATAAAAAAAATTTAAATAAAAATGACAGAAAAGTTATTTACCGGAACCACCATGGTGAAACACCTTGTACAGGTGGATCGGATTTCCAACTCATGTAGTAATAATGACTTAAATTTAAAAAAAAAGTCAACATGTTACGTTTGATAAACTCTTTATTGTTAATTATAAGAGATAGACATTCGAAAGAACTTAAAGAAGAAGATACAAAATATTATTGAAATTTTCCTCATGTGTTACACTTTTTATTGAAGACACGACCTTTAAAAGGATCAAATCCGTTTGGTCTTCCGTGTTATTGAAATTCCACTGTACTCACCGTAAAATTATACACGTAGGCACATACGCAAAAATTAAACAGACCAATAAGTTTGTCCGCACACGTTATTCAATTGTATAAACATCAACACTGGTCGAATCAACAGTTTGTATAATTGCTATAAATAAAATTATCCCGCAGTCCGACTTCAAAATATCTTTTGTTGATGAAGAATGAAGATAATTTGAATTTCTAACTACGTTGCGCATCGATAAAACTAAATATTACGACAAAATATTTCAAAACAGAAAAACGTTCGCTCATTTATGGAATAAATCACGGAATTCTCTGGGCCATCGGGTGTTGAACCTGTATTGTTGGGCTCACAGGTAATAGATATTCGACTGAGGTCCTAGCCAAAAAAAACTTCTTCCTGTACCCCGTACCGATATATAGGTCGTCGTAGTCACGAAGTCACGATTCGTGTAATCGATCATTGCGACGATAAAATAATAATTACGTTGTTTCGGACATTTCAGTCTCATTACCATAATCGTTAATAACGAATGACGATCCGTGCAAAATCATCGAACGAGCATAATCTTCTGTTGTCGATATTTTGAACATACGTGTTTTAAATTTTTTTTTTTTTTTTTAATAACTGGTCGAGGTAACGTTTTACAGTATTATTTCGGCAAATATTACCAACACACTTTGTTGTTTCGTCGACACCACAGTCCATTAAAATATTACAATCGTTTTGAGTTCTGTGTGTAAGTATAATATATATATATATATATATATATACATTATACCGGTTTCCTAGATTTACCAGCAACAACGAGGACCCGAAATCAATGAAGGGCTGGTAATAACGTGTGTGTTGTAATATACTGGTCGACCTTACATATGAATAACAGAAATAAAAAAGAAAAAAAAAAGTGTTCACCGACTGCTGCAGTTTAAAAGATGACCGTGACATACACTTCGATCGAAATCTGCACACACACACACACACACACACACACTTTAAGGTGCCGACGAAAAACACTCACAGGCGGATGTTAACACTTTTATGCATAAAAATATATGTGTGCACGCGAACAATGCGGAAGTGCCGGAAATAACAAATAATTTCGACGAGACACATTGTCGTTTCGAGACGCTGCACGGAACTTAATTATTTTAATCGCTATCAAACATATAATGTATGCAAATCCGTGCAATGAATATGAGATAATGTTATTAAGTGCCTACCTGCAGTGGCGGATCCAGAGAGCAAATTCAGAGGGATGGCACGGAGGACGCGCGCTAAAAGGCGACTCTTATAGCATGAATTACAGATTAGCAGTTAAAATTTTAATTACCTGCCCTAACATTGAACTTGGCACATAGGTGCACTTAAAATCTCCGAGAATGTGTTTAAATAAATTTCATAATTATTATTATATTCACAGTGATTGTACATTATTGGGATTATTGTTTTCACAATATTTTCAAAAAACAAATATTACATGTATCTAAAGTGTATTATGTAGGCTTCGTTTTATCGAAATATCATATTAATGAACGAAGTGACTATTCTGTACTATATATTAATTCGCAGACTAATCTATAACTATGAGATTTACTTAATTTTTCTTAAGTTTAGGTAAGTATTTATCTTTATTAAATTTCTATGTTTTAATATCAAATCTATTATTTAATACACATTATTAGAAAAATATTTATAAAATTATTTTAAATACTACAAGGTGTTTACAAAGTTTTCCCGGATTCTAAGAAATTACATCTTAAGAACCGGTGAATGAAAGACAAATAACCGCCTACTGCTGATCAAAGAGAGATTTCAAGTTTTGATCGATTGGTGATAGAGGTCTAGTAGGTAGTTAGACAATTCCTTAAGAGCGTTATGGGGCTAACGATAAAACTCTTCACAGATGGCCTCCACATTCCGCTGACCTAACAATTTGTGATTTTTTTTTTCAGAGACTATGTGAAAGACATAGTGTACATACTTCCCCTCTCCCGAGTCATAGATGAATTAAAGATTAAGATTGCAACTGCCATTAGAGAAATAACCACTGATATGCTCAACATGTGGAGAACTTGATTAATTTGATTTTCTGGAAACATATTTTTTTTTTTTAATAGAAATATTCATCCAAAAGTTTTAATTAGTACCTAGAAGATTAGAAATCACGTCAAGAGGATACTTTAAAAATGCCATTTCTCAAATTTCTCAAAAGTTTTATAAAATTTCGAAAAAATTATCACCGGGTTTGACCATTTCATATTTCAAACGTAAATTACTCGTACACAAAAATAAAAAAAGAATTTTACCCGAATTTCCACTAAGTGCGCTCATGACACGAAAAATCATATCGATAGATAATAATATGAAAAATTATTAAAAAACAAAAAAAAGTTTAAAAAATAAAATATTAGTAATGGAACTGTTTAATAACGTTTCCATGTTCTAAAAACAAAATAATTTGAAATTTGTCAATTTGCGTGCATTCGTTTAATCCGTTTACTTTAAAGTATAATAGTCGACAACCACTTGTTGAAAGTTTTAAATACTGGAACCTTAAGAAAAAATAAATATTACACATTTTTTACTTTATTTTAAACGTACCAATTAATACTCATACTAAATATAGTTTAATCAATATGATGCGATTTAAAGAGATAATTAAATAATTAAGTTGGTATTTTAAATTTTTTTAAATCAGTACTAAAATGTGGTCTACATAAAGACAGTTAAATCATAGCGTAAGATATACGTAACAAAATACGATTAACTCGGTTCCGCATACTTTCTTCATTCATACAAACTGCAATACAACTGTTTGATTTTTGTTTTGTTTTTTTTTTTTTTAAATATTTTTCATAATGAATCCGATTACTGCGATCCGTAATAAGTATCAACTTATTACGAGTTATTTTATTTATTTTATATCCGGCAAATTAACCTAGATACGTATATTATTTAAATTTAAACTCTTCATGTCTCTATACACATTTTAGCCATTAAATATTATAGGTACTAAAATAAGAAAATCAAAACTATCAATGGTAAAAAGTTTTGTAAAAAAACTTGCGCAATCTCAATTAGACCAAAATGTCAAAAACATTACCTAACTTCCATGAATCTAAACCTTTCCAGATCCAAGATCTAGGCAGCCCGGTATTTACCGAAGAAGATAATAACCTATAAAATTATATAAGATGATTTAAATGTTTCAATACAGCTGCACGGCATAAACTGGTGTTTGGATCCTGTTACTGGTAGGTACACCAACGTTTATTATAGTTGTAGGTTAATAATGAAACACACCACAGCGATGAGTTATCACTTATCGAACGCCAAATTTATTATTAAATTTCATATTCATTATAAAATATCGTCGTACCTTTGTCCTACACTCATATTCATTTATGTATATTTAAAATGTTAATTTGTTGTTTTATTAACAATCAAGTTTTTCATATTTTTAAATTGCTATAACTTAATAGGCATTTTAATTACCGTCTTTATAATTTGATTTAATTACTGTGAACTACAATTTATAAAAACACACTATTAATTTTATTCATAATACTTAGATTAATTTCAATTCAATGGCATATTCAACGATACAGATATTTATAACGTTTCATTGAATTACAAACTTTATAATACAATGCGTTTAAAAAAAAAAATGATTTTCCCTCATTAATTATCTATATAATCGTTTTATTTCAAAATAATTCACGCTTAATTGAATAATTAGTACCTCAGATATCATTATAATAATGCTTAACTAGATTCCTGTACACGTGTAACTATTTGATTTTAAGTACATAATTACTTAAAAAAAAGTATGAGCATAATTTAACGAAATTCCATACATATACATGAATTTAAATATTTCATTAGAGACGATTCTTTTTTTAAATACAAATAAGTTTTAGAATATTTTTTAAAAAAAAAACAACACTTAATTTATTATTCATAATAATAAAATAGTTCACTGCCGCACATAATTTTTTCGTGCAACCGTGTGGTAAACCATTGGCGTAGCCATGGGGGGGGGCATGCTCCCCCTCTATGGATCGTATCAACGTATTTGTAATTTTGAATACTTATATAGTTTACTTTGAATGATTGAAAAATTTGCTACGGATTAGTGCTCTTAATCAGGGTCGGCTGGCTTATTTACTAAACCTAGACTGACATTTACCTAGGCTCTATCTGTGCGGAACCCTTTTTATAAATACTACAGCTTTATGAATTTTTTGAGTTTTACATATTTCAGATACTTAGGAAAGCATTTACCTAGGCTCTATCTGTGCGGAACCCTTTTTATAAATACTACAGCTTTATGAATTTTTTAAGTTTTACATATTTCAGATACTTAGGAAAGCATTGAATTGGATTTATAATGATGTATTTTTTTTTTATGCCCGTGACTGTTTTGTCGGATAGATGTACAACTGGTTCAAAAATTCTATATACCAGGAATTTCATCTAAATGATTCTTTAATGAAGTAATTTTTCTGAATTCTCAAGAATTGATTTTTAAAGAGTAAAGGAAAACTACAGAACATTTTTTAGAAAAATATAATGTGTATTAAACAGAGTAAACTAGATTTTCGTGAAATTAATTTCAATTTATTTAGTCGTAACTTCAAAACCAATAGCATACAAATATTGAAATTTTCATCAGTAATTCGATATTTTGTAATATAGATTTGGTTGCATTTTCAGAAAAAAATTTTTTAAAAAATATGGAAATTAATCGTTTGTTAAACTTTTTTTTTCTAATTCAATTTTTTGTTCTTGATATTATGCTTTGAAAATTTCTCACAACCTCTTAACTCATATTTATTTTTACGACGGTACCAATCTATCATAAAATTTTAAAAATCGCTAATTAATTTTTATTTTAAACGTTTTAAGTATGAATTTTGACGAAACTTATTATTTTCATGTAAATTAACGATGTTTTTACTCAAAACCATGTCCAATTTTTGGTATTAAATCTTGTAAAAACGTTTATAAAACAATATTAGTACTCTTATGTTTTGTTTTCCTACACGAAGTTGAAAAGTCATAAATATTCGCTGTATGAATTATAGTTTACACGTATTTAAAACGCGAAAAATTCAGATTTCTATGGTAATTATTTCGTGAAATTTACAAATTTATTCAAGCTTACTCACATCATTTTTTACTTTAATCAAGGCCCCATATTCCGTAAAGCAAAAAATATTCAAGCAAATGAATACGATACACCCATGTCATTCAAACATTTCAATTTTATTGATATATGAAATCATTTTCGAAATAATTTTGACAAAAAAGGTATTTAATTACCATACTATGGTAGCCATGATGTCAAATAATATTTTAATTGAAAATGTATAATCGTGAACATTTTTTCGTAATTGTTTTATGTTATTAACATGAATATAGAATAAGACCAAAAATTACGAAAGATACTATTAAGTAAGACCATAAACGTAGTAAAGCAGTTTGTACTTTTAGATTCCACGCAAAGCGAACGAGTTTATGATTTTACAATGATGTTTATTTTCCCCCTTTTATGAACACTTTTTCGTATATAAATTTGACTAATCCAAGAATACCGACCATAGAATACAGATGATAGAAGAGATTTAAGGTTAACCTAACTAATTTGAAGCCAAATATTATAAATGCACTATTATACTATCAAAGGATAAGATATCTCATTAAAATTATTGATTTTTCGTGTATTCATTTTACTTATGTATTTAACTGGACTTAATTTGCATTTTCTGTCGTTTTTTTAATTAAAAAATAATAATAAATAGATAATTTAATTAACAAATGTGTAAATAAAAACCAACTTTACTTGGTTTTTTATTTTAAAATGTTTCCCTCCACAAATAACTACATCTAAGTGAGTAAATTTGTGTCAACATTAAAAAATATGTTAATGCATTTGTAAAATGCAGTATTAACTATTAAGGGTCTACAAAAAGGGACGAGTACGATTCCGCGCGTTTTTTTTTTTTGTGAACAGTATTCCGCGCGCTCTATTGTTCATTGAAATACAAAGAAATTTTGGTGCAAGTTTGCCAAATTTATTAAATACGGCTCGGTTCTACATATATTCACTCCTTATATGGGATACTCTAAGTGGGTATAAAAAAAAATATAATGTATATATATATATATATATATATATAAAAAATTTAACACACAAATAAACAAATTTAGTACATTATAATTTAACTATATATTTATATAAGTAGTTATAATATAGCTA
>JAIPRM010011329.1:0-12989 GCA_025469315.1 Stegophylla sp. TES_Ste_2020
CTTAATAAGCCGCACGACATTTACAAAATATTGAAATGTACGTTTGGCCGTTTGGTAAATAATAAGTGAAATTGTTTTCGAAAAAAACGTATTTTAAAAACTTTCAAAAAAATCTACTGCTTAATAGCGAATGCACTAATTTTGTGGGGGCCCCTGGGCCTGGGCCCCATGGGCCCCGCCCTAAATCCGGCCCTGTCTCTGGTCATGAGTTTAGCGCTTTGCTTTTCACCGACGAGATTCTCGTGAGCAACACAACACGGGGACTCGCACGGTTCGGCGAGCGTGCACGTTGTACAACGCGATATTTAACGTGATCTAATAATTGCATTTATTATAATATAGTGTTTTGTTCTCGCAGCAACATTCGCGCGTGCTGTACATCTCCGCCGCGACTACTGAATAACATGTACTCGAGACGCTATTGTCGCAAGCATCTCACGTCACTTTGTGCTGTACAATGAAAACGTCACTTAACACTGCGCGCATGCCGTTAAACCAGGGGTCGGCAAGTGGTTTCTGTTGGAGTCCGGCAGAATAAAATAATAAATAAATGAGGTCCAGAAAAAAAATTATGGTTATATTTTTATAATAGTAAAATAACGACTAACGCGTTTTCTTGTTATTACAATTAAAAATATAATATTATACGATTACTACTGAGCTATTGTCAGAAATTACATTTATTTTCCTTGCCCAGCTTTTTGAAAATGCGAGGTTGTGAAAAATAATTGATACGTAATGCGCGTTTAAGTTGAGAATCTATTGATTTTATTCGATAAATAGGCGGATATAGGAAGAGAGAAGCCTAATTTTGGAGGCTTATCCCCTCAAAATCACTCAAATTCTCCCAAATTTTTTATAAATTGCACATAGTTAATACCAATAGGGGAGAGTAAATCAAAAAATAAATATTTTAGCTAACCTAACCTATCACCTTCCTCCAGAAAAATTGTTTTCGTTCTAATATCACAAATGTTTGTAAAATCAAACATTCTAGAAAGGTTGATTGCCAGTATCTTATGGTTTGAGAAAAAATATACATTTTCTATTTTTAAGTATAGTAAATATATTTATTTAAGATATGCTGTCCGTCCAGATTTCTCCAGTTGCAAACCACTGCGCTAAACCGTTACTGATCGAAACTTTTGGACAAGTATTTCTGTACGAAAAGTTGTACACAGAAAAAAAAAATAAACATCATTGTAAAAACACTAGCTTCTTCACTTCGTTCAGAATCTAAAAGGCCAGACATATAATTAAGGATAAATAATTAAGGGGTTAAGACAGTGTTTCTCAAACCCACCCCCCTTGAATTAATTTTTTTTTTAATTACGTACCTTTTTTTAGTCTATATATTTTTAAAGTCAAATAAAGCTATCTGCATCATAACGATAATTCCGGTTAGATAAAAAGTATAGGATAAATCATATAAAATATGTATTTATTATTAAGTGTGACAACTATTTATAAAAATGTAATGGCAAATTAAATATTACCCACATATTTAATAATTCGTACATTACGATTATGTGAATGCAGAATGAAAAATATTTACATTGAAACAGTCACTGCCGATTTTTATAATATACCCCTCAATCGAGCTTGTTACCTCAATGCCCCCCTTGTGTGGTTCTAACGCCCCCAAGGGGGTGATATCACCCCCTTTGGGAAACACTGGGTTAAGATGATAATCCGTTGAAGTTGAAAAGCGAAGAAACCTTTTTAACGACATTTAATTATATGTGGTGTGCTTTTCAAGAAATCAGTAACCAACTTATATGCGCTTTTCGAACACATTTCTAACCATCTTAATGTTAATTTGTGCAAATAAATTATAGCCACAATTAGTTGAATTAACTTTCCAATTGCATTTATTTAGGTAGTTGACCGCAACCGACGTAAATCAATCGAAAATCGAAAAAAAGAGGATTTTTTTTTTGTTATTTATTGAAAACATTTTAATGAACTTATCAATAATAATTTTTTTTCATGAATTACTAAAATATAACCCTAAAACTATGTAGATGACCTTAAAATTGTAATTTAAAATCCTGGTAATATTAATAATATTAATATTAATAATACGACTAATATTGTTATTATTGATAAATTTTCAAAGGTTTTAATTTTTTTGAAGTTCGAAAAAGTTCGAAATTTCGAAAGTAGTTCGAATAAAATTCAGATTCAAGTTCAAGTTCGAAAAAATTAATGTTCGACCCATTCCTAATAATTTTAGATAAAACTAACGAATTTTGTTGAAAATCTAACTTCAAACGGGTATAAAAAAAAAAAAATTGACTAACGACTTTTGAGATTTTTTCAGGTCAATTAGAAATATATATCAGTTAGACCATATTAAAGTTTCAAGTCTTAATATCAAAAATCAAAAATTTTATTACATGAAAACTAACAAAAAATGAGTAATTTCCGAAATTTTCAAAATGCTGTACTTAACTCAAAATTGATCAAATCATTTTGAAATTTTTATGAGTAGTAACTATTTTTAGTGGTTGGTGAAAATTTCAAGTCCCTAGCTGCATTATTTTAGATGTTATGTCAAAAAGTAATTTTCAATTTCGGTAATTACATATTTTGCAGTTTTTCGTCAATTTATCGTCAGTTTTTCCCCGTTTTTGGAAAAAGTATTGAGAAATTGGAAAAATGATCTCTTTAAAGTATCATCTGGGTACGATTTCGGTGATGACCGACAGAAGACCGACGCCTTAACCACTGGGCCACATCAACCCATTGTGAATTCAGAACAAACTTCGGTGCGTATATTATAAACCAGAATCAAGCGATTTTTTTAATATAAATATATATATATATATATATGAATGCTAAGTTAAAGGATAATCGCTAATAATAATAACAATAATATTAAAATACAGTTAACGCGGGTCGGTCGTCCGACCACACATTACACTCACAAACAATATGTATATGAATAATCAGACGCGGAATATGACTAATCAAGTCGATGAGAATGGATTACAAACGCTGTTACATAGTATTTAGTATTTGCTAATATAAAAATAACTATACAATGTAGGTAATTGTCGATGATTTCTTCAATGGAAATAGATTTTCAAGCACTAGGTAACTTTTGAGTGTCAAAAGAGCTCTTTTTTTCGATTATTTTATAATTTTATAAATATTTAAATTTATAGTATATTATATTCAACGTGAAATGGAAATTAACAAAAACAGTTTATAGTCAAATCAATCTAGACTTTTACCGATCTATTGTTCGCCTGTTTTAATAAAAATATAGTATTGTGCCCAAGTCGTAGCGGCCTTATTTACCACTCCGCTGTCCACTGGCACAATCGGATACGAAAATTTAGGGGGTTCAAGTGTTTATTTGATTGATTCCCCCCCCCCTCAAAAAAAAAAGGACATTAACTTTATGCAATTATTGAAGAATCTGGGCGCTTTGAGTGGTTTTGTGGGCTGAGTCCTTCAAGGTCCCCCCCCCAAATTACGCCGATAACACTTCCAAAATGCCCAATGGTGCCTCGGATCCAATAGACTTCAATAGGCGCTTCTCTCGGAGCCGCGTCGTAACGTAAATTATTTTAATCGATCGACGATGTTGCTGGTCGGGGGAAAAACGCGGCGCACAATGCTAACGGCGTTGAATTAAAATCGCGTTTGTATCGTATACACTTTACACATTAGAATAATAATCACACACGTAACGTAATATAATATTATTATTATATCCGCGAGTGTGTTATATTGTTCGGCGCGTAAAGCGTGTAAACGCCGCCGCCGCCGTTCATTCATGATGATGATAATAATAATAATAATAATAATATGGTATCGTATGTTATGTTGAAAAGGAACGCGTAAAAAAAAAAAAAAAAAGAAGGTAAACTAACGCACACGCACGGTCTCGGGGACCGAATAATAGTAATACATAATAATATATATGATGATAATAATAATAATAAAGCGCGTAGGTCAGTGTTATATGAATAAGTGAGTATTATTGTGTTATTTTATTATCATTCTTATTATTATTAATATTATTGTAATAATACAAAAAGGAAAGAAATTCCATTGACGCGAAGAGAATATTATTATTATTATTATTATTACTATTATAATATTATACATTATTCTCCTCCGGCGCGAGGACCAGCTGCTGCCGCGGCGTTTCTTCTTAAAATATTATTTATTCCGGATCGTGTACGCGTTTACACACACACACACACACACACACATTCATACGAAACCTGTTGTGGTGGTCACATATTTTCGTATTGTGTGCGAGCCGAGAGTTAACTACGCACTCATGCACGCACGCCATTCATAACGAGTTACGTTAGTAATATACGGAATTCGGTTGTCGACTGCCACCCTTCTCCCCCCCCATCTCCCCCCCAAAGGTCGTGCGCGCCTAGTAACTGCACAGACGTACGCGTCACCCCCTCCACACTGTCATTAGGTTTGAAATTTTGGAAATTGTCGTGACGTCACACCTCGGGTGTTTTAGAAACACAAGAGCTCTTTAGATCGCACTAGAATTCTTACGATTATATTAATCTACAAATGGATAACAAAAAAGCCGGACATACTTCGCACGATGGGTGAGATTCTTTTGACGGGTGTATTGAAACGATAAATCATTTCTTCAATAAAACGATTCTGAACGAGGGAAGTTAATAATAATAATAAAAAAAAATGAGAAAAAAAAATCTTAGAAAAATGTCCAAAATTTTTTTTTCACATTTTCAAAATTTTCTTGCGCCAAAATCTTTCATATATGATCATCTATCTATGTTTAAATTTTCATAAAATTCGGATCAAAAAATGATGGTTTCCGAGTCGATTTTGTCAAATTTTGGGTAGTTTTTTCCAAAAAAGAATTGAGGAATTCAAAAAATGATCATTCTAAAGCACAATCTAGAGGCAAATCCGGTTACAAAATGTTACTGATCGAAACTTTTGGACAAGTATTTCTATACGAAAAGTTGTACACAGAAAAAAATAAAAAATAAACATCATAGTAAAAACACTAGCTTCTTTACTTCGTTTAGAATCTAAAAAACGACATTGTTTTAGTCGGGTTTTGAACGCTTTCTCAACGGGTCGGGAACAGTTATTTTCTCTCCTTCCTGTGGGAAACTTCTTTTTATGTTTTTCCAGGGATAACGTCATAATGATTTTATGCTCGGTATAGTTACGGTATGTGACGGTACTTTAAGAGTTAATCAGTGATAATATATTCCGAAAAGTCTATAAAGCCATTAAAAAGACGTCTGATGAAAGTCAAATTAACTTCAAGCCATCTATCTGCTCAAGCATTCAAGTCAAGCCAGTGCATAAATTGTGAATGATAAAAGGATGAGCGATAAATTGTTGACATGTACGTAATAACGTAGACGCAACTTGACCCAAAATTCTAAGGAATGCTAAAATTTAAATTAGCTCTGCTGTCCCCAACCATTCAAAATCCAAGACTCTTTTACAAACCTTTTAGACAAGTAATCTAATGACTCATTTTTATTTATTTTATATGTATTATTTCTTAGTAATAAAAATTATAAATTAAAAATAAAAAATGTCTGAATAAATTAATTATTAAGTTCGTTGCCTTTTTCCATAGGTCACTTTTAACCAATAAGTATAATGATGGAGTTTAATAACACCAATAATAGTAATTTAATATTCAGTGTGCAATTTTATGTGCAAAAATTAACCACCTGATTTAGTAAGAAGCGAACACTTAATAAAATATGAGCTACTTATCAGCTTTAATAGCTACCTATCTGAGTAATAAAACAAACTGTTTTTCTAAGAATAAAATCTAAACTACCTGTTACAGTACAAAATGTCCGTTTGGAAAAAAAATTTAAACTACATGTTACACTGTTACAATAAAAATTGACTGCCTAGGGAAATTTTAAACTGTCTGTTGCAAATACAAAGTGATTGCCTAAACTCTAAAGGTGTCTTCGTAGCTAATCAAGAACTGTAAACCCTGATAATTTAGTATCTGTTCACTAGATTTTATTATGTAATTTTTCCGAAAGAACCTGGTACATATTATTGTATTATTAATAATTGTAGGTTAAATTGAAAAATAAATAAATAAAAACCAGGAAAAACATAATAACGTTTTATTAATATTAATCAATCTTGTATACTAAATCAATAAATCATTTTCTATAAATTATTAATTAATAATGATAATTATTTTCATGACAATATCGATAACATTGATAATAACCTGCAGTAACAATTATTCTTATCTTATTATGGTGAACACACAGTCCGAGTAGTTTTGAAGTCAACTACACGGTCTGTGTAATGGATTAACAACGATAACCACGGTTAACCAATGGGGTTGACCAATACCATAACTATAGTCTATAATATGGTTCAACCCACGATTAAAGAGCATACTAGTACGAATACCATGAACTGAATACCATCGGGTTTTGCGCATGTCCGTGTATCTAGTTTGCTTTATTTCATTGGTCGTTGGCATAAGTGGATATTAGGGGGGACTTAAAAGGTCTTAAGTACCGCTAGAAAATTATCAAGCATATGTCCCCACACTAATTACACAAAAATATAGTTGATCATAACAAAATAGATCGGTCAACATGATGGACAATAAAGGGATATGGTAGAAGTAAGACCAGTAGCCCTAAAGTAGTGAGTTAAAAATGTTAGTTGGCAAATGTTTGCTTAGGCTTATGGGTTAGGTAAATATGTCAAGCAACCCCACAGGTGTCACTAAATATCCACCTACATGGTTGTTGGTATATTGTGGTTCAAGATGTGGGGTGTACATCTCTATACAACTCTACTGATGGAGGCGGCTCTACACTGGGATCAGGGAGGACAAGTGCCCATCCAACATTTGGTTTTGATTTTCCATTGCCCTGTAATTTAATATTCAAAATTGTAATTTAATCTGAAAATTTTATATAGATTATAGATATTCAATTATGACATCATCAGTGATTAGATTTTTTAATGTTATATATGACAGATAATGTCATATTTATTATTTATATAAACTTATAAATATAGCGTTAAAAAAAATAATAATATTAATAATCATAAATAGGTACGTTTTTCGTCAAAGTTTGAGTTATTTTTCCAAAATTTAGAAAAAACTGTAGAGATTTTCAAAAAAATAGCTAGTAGGTGGTAGGTTAATTCTGATTTAAAAATTGTTGATCGAAACTTTTGGAAAAATATTTTTATAAGAAAAAGTAATGAAAAAAAAATACATCATTGTAAAAACATAGTTTCTCCACTCTACTCAAAATCTAAAATGCATTAATAGAATTTTTTTAGTAATAATTAGCACTAGCTTCTTTTTAAGTACGTTTTTATTATAGATACTTAGAAGAGAATATTTTAAATAATAATAATCACTTTAAAAGGAGTTTTAGGCTTATGTTCTGGCTGCCATTTTTAAATAAAACATGATTTTTTTTTGCATATTAAGAGATGAAAATTCTAAATAAAGTTAAAAGTAACTGCACATACTATAAAATCTTATGAATTTTGATTCAAAAAGTGGCTGATCGAAACTTTTGGACAGTGTAACTATACAAAAAACTGTTCGCAAAAGAGTGGGAAGAATTAATATCATTGTAAAATAATAAACATCTTCACTCCACTCAAGATCTAAAAAAATGTAGAAATTTGATGTAGTTATACTGCAGTACATTTTTGAAAAATGGTTTATATTTTTGATTATTTATTTATAAAAATAACATATCGGTACTCGAAACGTTTTTATCGATATTTTGCTAAAAATGCGTTTTGAAAAAATCAATGCGTTGACATTGGCCATAGATTAATGCCTCATAATAAAAAATTCTTGCGCGATATTGCCCCCTCGCACTACGGATATTCTTCGCTCCTATCGGGTCAGATACTCTTGGTAGGTGTGTAGAATTTTTGAGAAGTGATAAACCATTTCTTCAATAAGACGTTTCTGAACGAAAGAAGTTAATAACATAAAGAACAATAATAGTCATCATTTTCAAAATATTCACTAAAAATATCTGATCCAAAGAGCGAAGAACATCCGTGAGGCGAAGTATGTCCGGCTTTCTTGTATATACTTTACTTTATTTTACTTTTTTTTATCTAATAAAAGAAAAAGAAAAAAATATAATGAGAAAAAAGGTGTCAGAAAAATTTCCAAATTTTTGTTTCACATTTTTAAAATTTTCTTGCGCCAAATGGTCTATTTAGGTTAAATTCTTCATAAAGTTTGGATCAAAAAATGATAGTTTCTAAGTCTTTTTTGTCAAATTTCGAGTAGTTTTTCTCAAAAATAAATTTAAGCAATTGAGAAATTCGAAAAATGACGTCTTTAAAGTATCAACTAAAGGTAAATTCGAGTAAAAAAAATTGCTGTTCGTGACTTTTGGACAAGTAGATCCATATGAAAAAGTATTCACAAAAAAAATAAAATAAACATCATTGGAAATCTCTAACTTCTTCACTTCGTTCAGAATCCAATATTTGGGGCTGTCACTGTTGATTGTGATTTACCATTACTGTGATATCATAACATTACGCTATTAGTGATGTAACCAATGAAAAACGGCAAACTTGATACAGGTCAGCGGAGGTTGGGGTACTCATAGGCGTAGCCAGACATTTTTGGCAGTAGGTGCAACTACAATATTTGTACACCCATCCCCAATTTTTTTCCCCTTGACCTTAACTAAGTATAAAATAAGTTATCTATAAAAAAATTATGTTTCATATTCTGGTTGAAGCGAAATAAATAGTTTTTTTTTTAACAATGTTATTTAATTTTAAACAGTAAAATTAGTATTTAGTACTTAAACTAATCCAATATATTTGCCCGG
The DNA here is from genome assembly GCA_025469315.1 of Stegophylla sp. TES_Ste_2020. Classification (NCBI taxonomy): domain Eukaryota; kingdom Metazoa; phylum Arthropoda; class Insecta; order Hemiptera; family Aphididae; genus Stegophylla; species Stegophylla sp. TES_Ste_2020. Next base: position 8,859 of record JAIPRM010011329.1, read on the forward strand.
AAACCTAATAGATCAGAATTAGGTTTTAAATAGTACTATAAAGAGATAATTGTTTCTTAATTCTCGATATTTTAAAAAACAAGGAAAAAGTATTTCAAATTTAAGTAAAAATGGTAAAATTTGCATTAAATTAGATTTTCACGGTATCGATTTTTGTAATTTAACTCCAAAACTAATAGTACTAGAAACTTGAAATTTTCTCCTATTATCACCAATAATAACAATGTAATACATTCTAAAAATAATATGACCTCTCTTAGGATAAATATTGTACTTTGAAAATGATTCATATTTTGCAAGTTTTTTCCTTATACAATTTTGCACACTTGATAACATAAACTAAATGTAATACTAGTTTATAGTTAAAACAAATTTTACCAATAGATTCCAGATATGTTTCTTTGCCCATAAATAATAATTGTTATATCGTACTTATATGTTATACAGGTACTCGCATACAAAATTAAAATATTGTTATTTCAAAATTAATCCATAAAAGTCATTTTTAGGTAAGACTCGCAGGGTGTGCAAATGCATACCCTGCACACCCAGTGGCCACGCCTATGGGTATACTTATCATTAAGTTACGATCACACCTTGTTCTTTCATCATTTCAGATCGTAGCTTTAGAATATTTTTCCACATAGCACGTTTCACAGTGAATCGCGAAGGTGCCTCAAGACACACTTGAACAACGGACAAAGTGACCTAGAAACTAAGATGTCCACTTTGAGCAATAATATTCACGGCTATCACTCTGTATAATATGAATATAATTGTATAATATTAATAATTGATGTAAATTATAATAATAATACGGCGGCACGTGGCCAGTCCGCGGTCTTATGACGATATTATCGTTGCTGTTGTCGTTGTTATATTATTATTGTAATTAAATTATTATTAATATTTTTAAACCCTTCGCTGGAATAGTTAATGGCACGTCGAGTAGCAGCGGGGCCGACGACGGTGTGTGCCAGTGACCGGCGGTTGTCACGGCGGCGGCAATACTTTGACAGCATAATAAAATTATAATATTGTGTTATTATAATAGACGGGCGCACACACCGCACTGCCAGACGTGAATGCGTCCGTTGCAGTCAGGCGATGCGTTCAATCATTGTGTGCAGACGGTATATTATTATTATTGGAATTCATTCATCTAAATCTGATTACGAGACACGGGAGAAATACGAACGTAATATTTTAATAATACAAACAATATACTAACTGTGAACAACCTGACTATACGACCGTATGTGAAATATTGATTTTAGATTCTGAACGAAGTGAAGAAGCTAGTGTTTTTACAATGATGTTTATTTTTTTTTTTCTGTGTATAACATTTCGTATAAAAATAATTGTCCAAAAGTTTCGATCAGTAACTTTTTGGAACCCGATTTGCCTGTAGATTGTACTTTAGAGAGGTCATTTTTTGGTCCAAACTATATAAAAATTTAAACATCGATAGAAAATGATATAAAAAAAAAATTTTGGCACAAAAAAATTTTGAAAATGTGAAAAAAAAATTTTGGTAATTTTTCTAACATTTTTTTTTCTCATTTATTTTTTATATTATTAACTTCCCTCGTTCAGAATCGTTTTATTGAAGAAATGATTTATTGTTTCTTTAAAATTCAATACACCCGTCAAGAGGATCCCACCCATCGTGCGAAGTATGTCCTGCTTTTTCATATTTTAGTGACTGCGTAAAGAGTGCGGGAACTATTTGCTATATTGGTATTTTATAATTAAGTCTGTTTTCTCGTTTATTTTGAAAATTGATTTTGGTTTGAATAAAAGCAAAAATCGATCCGACTCTATATTCATATAATGGTTTTTTTTGACGAAATTAAAATTAAAATTTAATGGATGAAATAGTAACTATAAACAAGCATTTCAAAACGAAAATTTCGAATTTATTCTCTGATTTATATAAATTCTTAGAATTTGAAAAAGATTTTTTAATAAAAAAAAGCCCGAATTACTTTGCACCATGGGTATTCTTCACCTCTTGAATGGCGGTGTGTTGAATTTTGAAGAAACGATAAATCATTTCTTCAACAAGACGTTTCTTAGCGAAACTTCAATTTATTCCAGTTTATTAAGTTGGTAATTATAACAAAAAAATATTATTTTTTACGCAGTCAGATTCTTATTTAACTGAGAAAAATAGAAAAAGGATTTTGATGAGAAACAAAAATGTAAGAAAAAAATTTTTTTTCATATTTTCAAAATTTTTTGTGCTTAAGTGTTTATAATTTTATAGTCTATTAATATTTAAATTTTGATAAAGTTTGGTTTAAAAAAGATAATTTTCGAGTATTTGTTATCAAATTTTGGGTGGTTTTTTTCCAAATCTTGAGAAAACAATTGAGAATTTCAAAGAATGAACTCTTTAAAAGTACTATCTTGGGGTGAATTAGTTAATTTAATCGATAAGTTGCTGGTCAAAAGTTTTGAACAAGTATTTATAAGTGTTTACATACGAAACAGTGTTTATATAAAAAATAAATAAATAAATAAACACCAATGTAAAAGCACTAGCTTCATCGCTTCACTCGGAATTTGAAATAATTTAAGATATATAAACAAAAACAAACTATTTTTCTAGAGATCAGTAAATAGCGGGGATGGTATTTTGCGCCAATTTAATTACTTGTAATTCGCGCCATCAAAAGGTACATTTAAGCGCGTATGTAATTTGCGCCAAAATATAAAAATATAACATGTATTTTGCGCCACACATACAAATTAATTTTGGTAATTTGCGCCACGACTGAAAACGAAATGGAATAAGTAATTTGCGCCACACTTTCGACTTCAATTGTTGGAATTTACCAGCAGATAAATTTACTGATATCGCATGGGATATACCGACGTGTGTCCAATATAATATTGTTGTGTTCTATACTGATAATAGAGACATATCGTAATCGGAAACCGATTACGTCTAATCTAATGAAAATTACCAATTAAACCGAATCGAATATTGTCGAATATTGTTACAGTTAGTCCGATATAAATCGCGTGTGCGTTTGTGTTATTTTCACATTTCAAAATTAAATAAAAGTATAAGTTATGGAAAATAATATAAATATTGGTGAAATTATTAAAAGTACCAGAGACAAAGATTTATTATTATTTTTAAATTTTACGTATCGAAAAGTTCATGAATCGAAAAATTCTTCAATACGATGGCGTTGTACTGTCAGAACTTGCATTGCAAAAGTGTATACTTCTATAGAAAATATTGTACGAATAGTTGAAATTGTAAATGAACACGACGGGCATGATCAACCAAGTATAGACAGAAAAATGTATTCAAATGGATGTAAGAGAAAAGCTGTGGAAAATCTATATACTAAACCAAGTAAGATATTACGAATTGAATTTTCTGAAAATATTTCTAATTTACAAACCATCACCACCGATGATATGTCACTAGTTCGACGAAATATTTATAACGCCCGTAGAAAAATGGTGCCACCATTCCCAGAAACTATGGAAGAATTGCAAAATAGTATAAGCAATTTGGATTTGAAAACGGACCTCAATGAGCAATTTTTATTAATAAATGATCCGAACTGTCATTTAATAATATTTTCATGTGACACAAATTTAAAAGTTCTATGCGAATCTGAGATTATATATATGGATGGAACTTTTAAATAATGCCCCAAGTGTTTTCTTACGCAATTGTTTTCTTTGCATGGTTTATGCAATGATCATTATATACCACTTTTATTTGCATTACTTCCAGACGAAAAAACTTCAACTTACGTAAATTTATTTAAAAATATCATGCATTTGTGTAATGCACATGAACTTTCTCTAAAACCAAATTTATTCATATCTGATTTTGAAGAAGCAATTCATGTAGCATTGAAACAAGTCTGGGATGACACTAAAATATTCGGTTGTAGATTTCACCTAACTCAATCGTGGTATAGAAAAATTCAGGAATTAGGCCTATCCAACGTATACCAAAATAATAAAACAGCAGAAAGCAAGTGGCTAAACCATACATTTGGGTTGCCATTTATTTCTCCAAATGAGGTCAGTGACTGTTTTATTGAAGATTTTATGTCATCGATTCCTAATGACATAAGATTTCAAAAATATGCCGAT
>JAIPRM010011330.1:0-12988 GCA_025469315.1 Stegophylla sp. TES_Ste_2020
TCTAGAGGCGAATCCGGTTTCAAAAAGTTATTGATCGAAACTTTTGGACAAGTATTTCTATACGAAAAAGTGTTAACAGAAAAAAAAAAAAAAAAAAAAAAAAAAAAAAAAAAAAAAAAAAAAATTTAAAAAAAAAATTGAAGAATTGAGAAATTCAAAAAATGACCTCTCTAAAGTACAATAAAGAGGCAAATCCGGTTTCAAAAAGTTATTGATCAAAACTTTTGGACAAGTATTTCTATACGAAAAGTTGTACCTACACAGAAAAAAAAAAATAAACATCGTTGTAAAAACACTAGCTTCTTCATTTCATTCAGAATCTAAAATTGATTGAACTGATGAAAAAAAAATGTATAAAAGAGTAAACCTATATTTGAATATCCTTAATCAAAATATTTGACTCCAAAAACAATACATTCAATCCTTCGAAATAATATAAAAAAAAAAAAATCTGTCAATTATATTTTTTGATTAACCGCAATTTTCCAATAGTAATTTTAAGTTTAACACAAATTAAACACATGTAGAAAATAATACGTGAAATCTATATAGGTCAAAATAATTTTCAACGGATTACCATGAAAATTATAAATGCAGTTATTTTACGTAAATAATTCTGTCTATCACACATTGGAATCATAAAACGCTCATCAAAATGTGTTCATTGAACTAACTCGTAAGAAAATTTTACCACGGGCAAAAAGAAAAGTACACGGGAGATTTTTTGGTAAATGAAAACATTTGAATCGATTTAAATTCATAATCTTATAAGGTCTTTATTAAAAAAAAAAAAAATCTTAATATTAAGTGAAAATTACGAGCTTTATTTCCACATAAATTTTAATTTTAAACGATTACGATAACAAAAGATTAAATTACGATTATTAAGATTTTTCTAAAGCTATTAGATGTGTATATAAATACAATGTCATTCAATTTTCTAATCATTCTTGAGTATAATCCTAGTCAGAAATTAATATCTTTTTTTTTTAAACTTACCTTAACGCCAATGACAAAAACAAAAACTAGTTTTAATATTACGTAGTTTTTACACTTTTATTGTACATCTTTATGTGAAAAAAAAAAATAATAAATAAATAAATAGCTTATTTCAACATACAAACACTTGTCTGAAACGTATTGCAACACACGTGACTTTAAACAGATGCACATACAAATGAAACACAAATGTATAGAATTTTCGGTCGTTCCTTATCAGGAAAATTTCGTACGTGAAATTATTTTTGTAAAGCTCTTAGAAACTCATCGTGTTCTGGACTAATGCGTGAAAAATAAGATGATTTGTTTGCACTGAAAATTAATGCGACCGGTTGGTTTTCTCCAAGAGAAATATTATTCACTCGTGTCACTACAGGTTAGGTCGGGCTAGAAGACGCATACGAGTGAATTACGGCGGTGGCCACTAAATTAATATCAAAGTATTATTAATAAAAAATATTAATAATTAGGTATTGTGAATTTAAAGTCCTGTAAACTCTGTTCGAATAATATAACATTTTTGTCGAGCATATACGAAATACATGGTATGGATGAAAATATAATTGAACACACTTCGGCTATGTCACTATCCTTATCGTTACTATTTAAACTCCGTTCGGTATCACTTGAATTTCTTTTTATATTATCATTTACTTGTATGACTCCAAGAATTTTGGACATTGGACATACAATTTCCATTCCGAACATGTCAGCCGTCGCGTAATTGTTGTAAGCTCTATTTAGAACTCTATAAAAGGCAAATATTACATTAGAATTCGACGTGAATATATCTTGTGGTTTTGGGAAACTAATCGAACTAAAACTCTCAATGTTAAGAAAAAATTTATGTGGTTTTGAATTTTGTTTATCATAGTAGTGACCTCGAGGATTTCCGAATAGTTGTTCGAGGAGAATTAAAAAAGTCCATATTATATATAACCTTTGATATTCCACAAGATCACGGATATTTAGCACATTTTCTGATACGTCAATTTGTATTTCATGTATATTTTTAATATCACCATGCCAATTAAAAAAAACGTCAGCCCCTAATAATAATTTAAATTCCCCCAGTCTCTCTTTTGCCGTCAACTGTGATATATTATAAAAATTTTTTTGAATTTTTTTTGTTTCACTTAAACCAGTACGATCATCAATAGGAAATAATGTCGATATGGACAATTCTAAAATCATTTGCTGCGTTTCATAATTTGTAGCTTCACAATCTTCAAAATTAATTAAATTAAAATGTACAGTGTCATAAGCATCAATGTAGGTACTCATTTTGATATATGAAATTACGATCTTTTATAACGTTACAGTTACGGATTTGGTAGTTATCAAGCAAATTCATTATGATGTCACCTCTTCGTTTTAATAACTCTTGTTTTCCAATTATTAATTTACCTAAATCCGGAATTTCAGATACATTTCGATAATTCTCTGTAATTATATCATTACGAAATTCGTTTGTCAAATGAATAATTGCATTTATAATGATATTTAAAAGATCATTGTCACTTTTTAAATTGTTGATGTCATTTATTTTCTCAAGTTTCTCGAGTAAGAATATTGAAAAAATTGTATTACGACTTCGAATGATTTTATAAGTATCACTGATTTTTTGAAGTGTCCGCACCCGATCCGCAGACAATTCATGCAGAATATCGTTCAGAGATTTGTCATTTACCATTAGAATTTTGAAATAATTGAGGTAAATGTTAATCAACTGGTTGCATTCGATTTCTTTTTTTTTTGTTCAGAAAACCGAGAACTCCATCGTGGAACACGTGCAATGACAAATCGTACACCATGTGCGATCTCGTTTCTGATTCTTTATAAAGTAAATTGAAAACCCACCAAAACTGTTTAAACGGAATACCTAGAATAATATCCATGAATTTCGGGAAAGATGATATTGAACCTAATAGTTTGTACTCAACGTGCACATAAAAGAGTGATTTAATTTTGAATCCGATCAAGGATTCTGCACTTTGTTTGAGTAGTCGTCTACCGTCATCTCTGTGAGTATGTATTTTCGATAGAAATCCAAAACAATGTATTAATTCAATTGGACAATTCAATAATTGTAATTTTTTTATTACTTCTTCGCGTTGGTCAGCGCCGAAAGAGTAGTTATTCAATGACAATGACTCGCGTGTTTCTTCGTAAATTAATTTCAATATTACTTTGTAAACAGCCGGCATATATTCATAGACGGATTCTATGTGGTACGAGGGTTGAATTAACGTATACAAATCGTGTACGGACCTTAATTTGTGACCATCACTGTCGATGAACTGTACGAAAGATTTTTGTGAAAACGCGTGACAAAACCCCCGTGAATCATAAACATTATCTCCGGCTTTAGACCGAACACAGTCTTTTAACATAAATTCATCCATATTTAATGAAATATTGCGTCTCGAGTTATTTACCGTCGGAACAATATTCGTAAGAAAATTATGAAATTCAATCAGTTCCTCAAAGAAATCTTTTACATACATTTCCACTCTAATCCCGTTTTCAGCATTGTCGTCTGCGCCGGAATAGTAGCAACGTTCAATAGTGAAACTGTGAATAAGATTCGTCGTTTGTAATACAATACGTTGCATTACGAGTAGTTCGTGTGACGGGTCTACTTTTATTTTTTTGTTACTTTTAAAAAGTTTGCCGTCCACATAGAAATATATCTCATTAATAACGTTTTTACAAAATACGGTTCGAGTGATTTCAGATTTGTATAATTATCGCTAATCTCAAATAATGAAGTTATAGCGAGTGATATTACCTTTTTGAGATTTGGCAAAAGCGAAATGAAATCCGAACACTTTTGTACATCACAATTTCGATCATTTTCTCTTGGATTATATTTTAAGACGTTAAAAATGTTTTCAGTCAAAGTTTTTATGTAATTTGCGCATTCACATTTTACAAACGTGAACATTGTTTTCGAATTCGCATAATCATTTTCGTCACTCTTGTTGTTGTTGTTGTTGTTGTTAATGTGCGCTAACCATTCGTTCAAGTATATTCTGTTTCCATTTATTAACACCGATTCTGAATATTTGATCAACGTTTTTAGTTCACTGTAATTCACAAACGGGTTTGTGTATTCATATGCATATTTATTCGCGTGAACTTGCTGTTTAATATTGTTATCATTAAAAGCCACCAGATAAGAATCACATGGAGCATTATGGAAAAAATATATAGTTTACGACGCGAAATCTCAACTAAATATGTTTTTTAGTTTGCCGGTCTTTTCGTTATAGAAAAACTTACTGAATTTAGAATAAATCGAATGGAATATTCCTTATGTGATCCACTAATATCTATAAATACAAAAACAAATAAATTATCTCCTCCAATTGCAAAAACTTGAAATTTAATTTCACAAATATTATCAATTATTGTATCTTTGATCAGTACACGAAAGTGAGAGACATCGGTAAACGATATAGTATTTAAGTAAGGACATTTTTCAAATTTCTCAAAAATTAATAAAAAAAAAATGATGATAATAATAATAATAAAATATCACACACAAGAGTAAAAACGTAAAAAAAAACTACTGTAACCAAAAGATTTTCATTAAATCGATTTAAACTATTTTAGTCGTAAAGAAAAAATAAACTTAAACCTTGGTATTTTTACAAATTATCAAAAATGGTGTAGTAGAGACTGAGATAAAATGAAAAAAATTATTCTGGTTTTAGCTAAATAATTAAAATACCATGAATTTCGTAGAAACCAGTGGGAAAATTGAATTAAATTAGCAAAATATGCAGTAAATGAAATTTTGAATTTTAAAAATTTATTACACGGAATATCGAATATACTTTCGACGGTTAGTTCTCAATTAATCACGTATAGTATTTAAATGTAAGCAATATAAATTCAGAGTACTTACCAGAATTCTTATAAATCATCAGAAAATTCAAATTACGTGATTCACCAAAGAACAAATGGTGTAAAATAGAACGTAATATAATATTATAATGATTCACACAGTTTTTTTTTTGAATAAGAAATTATAACCCAATGTATAATTAAAATTTTGAAAATTCCTAAGGAAAATTAATATAATTTATTGTCTACATATTATGGTTTCTTGATCATCTTGATTATCATTTGATTAAATATGTAACGATTGCCATACTCGGGAAACACTAGATCTGTTGATATAAACGCTTTCGTGTAAGGCGTTTTGAAAAAAGCTGTAGTAAAGTTGACTCCTTCAATTTTTTTCAGAAAGGTAAACAATGTATTTTATCAGTGTAAACACTGGGATACCAAGATAGATGTTTAAGTTAATTCCCTCCCCGCACATTGTTCACATGATATTTTAATTTGTAAGAGAGTAACCGGTTAAATTAGGTTTTTTAGTTATTTTTACGTTTTTAAGTAGAAATAATTTAATTAATACCGGATATTCTTCACTCATAATATTATGTAATATTCTGGGGCAGTGCTTCAATCTGGCGGCCGTGGCTATATTACTGGGGGGAGGGGGCGTAAAATATTTATTTAATTTAAAATATTTTCGGTTATTTAGTTATTATAAATAACCGACCATAGTTATTATCAGTTAGTTTATAGAAGTTTAAACTTTAATACTATTATAAAATTGTTTCAAAAATGTATTAAAATAACATTTATTTACTATACATTTAAATAATTTCTTTGTGTGAAATAGTGTGTATCGTTTTAGTATATAATTAGGAAAAAATTTGTTAATGATTTCGACAGGGGTGGATCTAGGACAAAGTAACGGAGAGGGTGGTATTCTAAACGTGACAGGCGCACATAATGAAACACAATAGTTCAAATTCAATAATGGAGAGGCTCCATCCACTACAAATATTTTATCTCCCCCCCGTAAACCGAAATCTTATAACAAACTTGCAACATTGTTTTCTATAATAGTTATCATTAAGCATTTATAAATTCCTCATAATTATATTGTTATTATATTATTTATACACCTGGTAATTGAGTATTAAATTTATGAACACATTATCAATATGCCGTAAATTCTCATTTACGGCATATTTTTTGTCGTTTTTACTCGATTTTTCACCGTTTTAGATTCCGAACGAAATAAATTTATTTATTTATTTTAACCTAACCTAAAGAAGCTTGTGTTTTTACAATGATGTTTCTTTTTTTTCTCTGAGTACAACTTTTCGTATGGAAATACTTGTCCAAAAGTTTTTTAAACCGGATTTGCCTCTAGATGGTACTTTAGAGAGAGGTCATTTTTTGAATTTCTCAACTCTTCATTTTTTTTTTTTTTGAAAAAACTTCCCAAAATTTGACAAAAACGACTCGGAAACCATCATTTTTTGATCCGAACTATTTGAAAATTTAAACATAGATAGAAAATAATATAAGAAAGATTTTGACGGAAGAAAATTTTGGACATTTTTCTAACATTTTTTTTCTCATTTGTTTTTTATATTATTAACTTTTTTCGTTCCGAATCGTTTTATCGAAGAAATGATTTATCGTTTATTTGAAATTCAATACACCCGTCAAGAAAATCCCACCCGTCGTGCGAAGTATGTCCGGTTTTTTTTTCTTTTTTTTCATAAACGGGAAAAAATGTGTTTCTACGACCTAAAATCACTGCAACCTGACCGCTGTCGGTTTAAAACATAAAGCACGTGCACTATTCTTAACACGGACCATTCGCAGAAGTCCTCAACCCTTCGGTCGTTACTCAACGATTTGCCAAGTCAAATTACCCGCACGCCATACTGATATTATTTACCGTCTAGACGTCCTTCACGTATAATTTATATATATATCATGTGCGATTTGATGCGACGACTCGCATTCGTACGACCGAGTTTTGAGAAAATATTGTTTTTCTGCAGTTTTATCCACTGCCCGACTTTTTTTATTATTAGTTCCTTTCTACGATCGTAGAGTATATGGCGGGGTATTTAACTGTTTTTCATTTAAGTAAAAAAAAAAATTTTTTTTTTTAGTTATTTTAACAAACTTTATAATGTTCAAGTAAAATTGTCTACAATGAACGCTGATGCTCGTCTCGGGTTCATATTATTGAACAAACGGTTTAATAGTTTCTTTGACGTTCAATATACGCCCACAAGAGTATCTCACTCGTGGAGCGAAGAAAACCCAAGGTGTGAAGTTCGTCTTTTTTTTTTTTTTTAATGTTTATTTTATTATATATTACATCGTGTCGTTGACGGTTTACACGGGTAAATATATTTTACGCATTATATATACGTGTTTACACAATTTTTATTTCGTTCATTTTTTGTTTTTTTCCACCAGCAAGTATTAGTATAGAATTATTGCAAAGGAATAGTTCAAAAATTACATATCATTAAGCGTATGTTTATTACAGCTGCATTGTTCCCGCGACGAACGGTCGGAGCTCGAGTTACGCTTCGAATGTTAACGACATTCCCCCGGAGGGAGTCTGCGCTCAGTGACGTGAAATTGAATCGTTTATTTCAGAAACCCCCCAAACGCCAAAAATAAAATTTTGCGCGTTCAAATTCAAAAATATTTATCCCCGCTTCCTTAGTAAGTTATTCGGCTAAAATTACACTAATATCTGAAAGAGGTAAGCAGTCGAGTGTTTTTGGTAATTTTTCGGAGTTTTGAAAAATTGTTTTAAATCCATGACACAGTTTTTAATGATTGTCTCAAAAAGTGAAAAAGTGGATTTAGGGGGTTTCTGAAATAAGCGATTCAATTATTTTATTCGAATATTCTCGGAGCATGCGACCGGTTTCGTTCTACACGAATAAGTGTTGACAGAAAAATAATTAAATAATCATCAATGTAAAAACAATTTTTTCTTTACTCTTTTTAGAATCAAAAAGTATAATTAATATTAATCTGTGCAACAATCAACAGGTAGCTAATATATAACAACCTATAAAAAATGGTGTAATGTGATTGGCGCAACACAATGCGCATACAATTTTTTTCAAAAACAAACATAAAAATAGAAATTTCGGTGTTGAAAAAGATAATCTATACTAATTTTTACATTTTTCAAGTACTAAAGTACACACTTTTAGATGTACTGTGTACTACGAAGAAATATTAATAAGATCATCATTTTTTTTGTATCTTTGAAGAATCACTATTTTGGACATTTTGTCACCAGTTCTATTAACGATTATAATGTAAGACCGCGATGATGATAATATATATTTTTTTACTCACCGCGCACAATATTGTATTTGAAATATTAATTTTACGTTTTTTTTTCTCCCCTGTTTACGCAGGTAACGGATTGACGGTAAAAGCAACCGTGCCGCGGTACAAGGTCCGCGGGGAGACGGCTGTGCTCCGTTGCGAATTCGAGTTGGAAGGCGCGGTACTGTACGCGGTAAAATGGTACCGAGAAAATGAAGAGTTTTACCGGTATGTGCCCAAGTTAGAACCGCAGAAGACGTCGTACGTCGTAGACGGGATCAAAGTCGACGTAAGTATTTTGTTCGTTTCGATATTCGTAGAACGGGCGGGACCATTTTCCTCCAAAAATCAAATTCCATTCTCCTCATATGTCCATTTTCCACCAAAAAAAAAAAAATAAAAATTCCTTTTTCCTCCACATTCCATATTCCTCCAAACATTTTTCAACTCTATTATTTAAATATTATCATAAAAAATAATTCATTTTTAATTTTTTGATAGGTATGCATTTGTTCAAAAAATGGCCTATAATTACAAAAAATAATTTAATGTAATTTAATGAACGACGTGAAGCAACCGATTATTTTTAAGTACCTATAGATAGCTTCCTAGAAATATTTTTATTTATAAATTTACTATTTCACTAAATGCACTCAACACTGAAATTATAAATTTGAATTATTATGTAAATAAAAGATTTAAAAAAATTAGCAATACACAAATTTTTATTTTTAAGTAGATAGCTACTTCTAGAAACAATGTATTTGATTTGGAGGAAAATGGAATAGACATTTAATTGGAGGAAAATGGAATTGGAGGATAACAGACACTGAAAGATTATGGACTTTGATTTTTGGAGGAAAATGGTTACGGCCCGTAGAACTTTTGGCCGGGGCCGGGGACCCGATGACCATAGGCGCAACTAGGTGGGGGCTTAGGGGGGCTAAGCCCCCTCAAAACCACTCATAGCCCCCCTAGATTTTTTGAAAATTGCCAAAGGTTTAATGTATTTTGCAGGGACTAAATCAATAAATAATCATTTTAGCCCCCCCAAATATTTTGTCCTAGTTGCGCTTATGCCGATGACGGTTTCGGTTTTGGGTCGACCGAATGGTTTTTAAACATTTTCGACCTAGGTTTCCTAAAACGTTTTTATACGGATTTTGGTTCTGTTATATAAACCGATTTTTGAAAATTCTGTTCTCGGTTAAATAATCAGATTTTTCGTAATAAATATCGTTATTAATTAAGTTACCTGTTCCGAGTAGTATGTCAAGATGTCGTTGGGTGACGACTGGAATTCGTTTCTCTATCAACCTTTTACCATGCGAGCAAAGTAGATTTTCTCATCTCGTGTATTATGAAATGGCAAAAACACGTTATAGAATATTTCATTTAGATGTCATATAATGATTTTTAATATACATTCGAGTTACAATATTTTAGTTTTCCATAATATAGTTTTCCTTATATCTATAATCATTATTACACATTATACCATAATAATATTATGTAATATTGTACAATATTTTTTTTCTCTCTCTCTGCACAGCACATGCACTCCAACAGTAGACAGTTGACGCTGAGGGACATCACGCTGAAGACCACGGCAAATTACCGGTGCGAAGTGTCCGCCGAAGCGCCGTCGTTCGCCACCGCTCAAGACGGCGGTCGGATGGAAGTGATATGTGAGTAACTACAAGACGAAATTATTTCGATGACGTGTATGTTAATTTTTTCTTGAAAAATCTTATATCGCGATCGTAGACGGTCTGATTTAACGAGAAAACGATGACTCTCGCTATCGTCTATAAGAAGCGAATATTTGCATTTTTATTGTTTTCTCTCCGTACTACTACAACGGCACGGGTTTTTCGAAATCGCGGGAAAACATTCATCCGCGTACAAAAAAAAAAAAAAAAAAATATATATATAAATATATATATTTAAAATTTATGAAAGAACATTAAAAAAAAAAAAAAACACCGACAAAAAGAATAATAATATTCCGAGAAGTCGCTTTTTATTCTTTGCCATTATCTGGAAATGTGGAATAAATTAACATATATACTATTCCTTAGAAAACTGTTTTTGTATATTGTTTTTAACAATCTATTGCAATAAGTATACGAAAAAAAAAAAATAATAAATAAATAATAACAACAACAAAAATGGTGTACAAATTAAATTACCAATTTATACGATCTCGCGGTACTACGAGACAAAAAAATAAAAACGGCATTAAAATAATGCGCTTTTGAATATATAAAATTGCCATGGTAATATCTTCTAGTAATTTAAATTCGCGGCCCGGGAGATAGCCGAATGAAATTGGTAGAAATTATTAAAATGAGAGAAAGAACGACTCGGATAGTCACTACAGTCTCGACGAACACGACAACGCGTATTAGAAAACAAATGAGAAAGATCGAGGATAAACGTTCCGTGTAAATTTTTAGCGGCGATACCGCGTTATCGCTAATGGGTCGTCGAAATTATAATTTTACACGGCTTATGAGTCCGTTCTGTTTGTGTTTTTTAGTCGCGGCGTTCGAATCATTCGTGTTCGTCGGCTACACCCAAAAGTGCAAATTTTCCAATTCGTTCGGTAGCTATAAAATCTCAAAATCTTAATTTTCCCTCTTGTACTATTGTTATTACCCGATACGATATTGAAATCGACTTAAAATTTGATGCTCGTCGTCACATAGTTTCAATTTCGTGTATTTTTCCGTTTCAAAAACAAATTGAATCATAGAGTATTATTTTATGCTGATAAATAAAGCCAGGGATTTATAACTTTAAAACATGGATGCATTTGTGCTCTAAATTTACAAAAATACTCAAATAATTTATTTAAGTTTTATATTTTAATAAACTAAAAAAATTGAAATTCGCAATGCATAAATTATTATTATTTTTTTTTTTTTGTTAATTTTTCTTCTTAGCTTCTTTTAAAATTAGAATCGACTACTTATACTTGAAAATCGTTTATTTTAAATTCTAAAGTGCCTTTTCTGTATGTTTTTACCGTGTGAGGTCAATTAATAAAAACTCTGATACTTTATATAAACTTTATTTTAATTTTCTCTTTCAAATATTGTAAAAAACGTAATTTTCCTTGCTACTATTACTGTGACGATGTAATGGACATCATAAAAACATATTTTCAGTTGATTTTTGCAAATGATTGACACGTTTTCATAAACCACTTGGATAAAATATGACGTAAAAAGTAAAAAACATAAAAAACAAAGAGATTTGTAAATTATGAAAATTAATTTGCTAAAGTTTATTATTCGTTTAAAAATTATTAATCGAATTTGATCACACAAGTGGCGTCGCCTCGTCATTTCGGTTCCGCCGTAACGTTTACTTATTCGTTTTCTCGGAAGAGACTTATTCGCGAAATCTGAAAATCAATTTTTATTAATTATACGCACTAAATAGTTTGCACAATATATATATTGTTCACAGCGTTTTGGAGTCACTGCGATAACGTCGAAAGGGTGAATGGGCAGGAGGTGGGAGATAAACTTTACGGACATCGATGGACGCGGTAGTTGTATTATTATTGTTATTATTATTATATTAATTTAGTGACGAGTGTTGTGCGTTAAACGCATTGTCGCGTGTACAAAAGTCGTTATTGTAGCACGTTGCGCGTACCACGTGATTCGATTTCACGGTTTGATAGAACGCGTTCGCTCGATTAAATTTTTTTTTTGCATTGGCGAACTTAAAAATGTGCAAACATTTTTGCCGAACTCATAATTTGTATGTACGCATTTTGGCGAGCAATTTATGAATAAAATTTTCACACTTGACCTCCTGGAAATTTAGTGTGATATTTCGTGTCTCGCCGTAAGTACATACCTTGGTGACACGGTGAGTAAAGTTAAACATCTGTTTTTACTATTTTTTTTTTTTTTTCTGTGAATGCTGGACTTATAAGTGTTGGTTATCAACATTTTAGAAAAACTAAACAAAAAATATGTTATAATAGCGAAATCGCCAAAAAAAATAATTAACGTTATTTCGTACACCAAAAAGTCGAATAAAATAGTAAAATATGAATAATAAAAAAAAAAAATAAAAATACAACTTGTCATTTTCAACACACCCACCAAAGGCATCTGACCCGAAGAGCGAAGAATATCGGTGTTGCGAAGTATGTTCATCTTTCTTGTGTGTAATTTACTTAAATTTTTTATCTAATAAATAAAGGGAGAAATAGAATGTTGGAAAAATGTCCAAAACGTGTGTACTCTTTTCGAATATTTTTGAAATTCTTTACTTAACTGTTATAATAATATTGCGATAATCGTTGCAATTTTATTTACAAACCAAACATTTATTTTGAAAAACCAGTTATTTTTTTAAGTTTAAAGATTTTCGTTCGTGTAAATACGTTCTCGGTGTGTACATTGATTTCATTATATTAAAAAAAACAAAAAAAAAAAAATGCCGGACATACTTCGCACGACGGGTGGGATTCTCTTGACGGGAGCATTTAATTTTAAAGAAACGATAAATCATTTCTTCAATAAAATGATTCTGAACGAGGGAATTAATAATAAAAAAAAAAATTAGAATAATGTCCAAAATTTTTTTTTCACATTTTCAAAATTTTTTTGCGCCAAAATCTTTCTTATATGATTTTCTATCTATATTTAAATTTTCATAAAATTCGGATCAAAAAATGATGGTTTTCGAGTCGTTTTTATCAAATGTTGAGTAGTTTTTTCCAAAAAAAAAAAAAATTGAAGAAAATTCAAAAAATTACTTCTCTAAAGTACAA
>JAIPRM010011331.1:0-12987 GCA_025469315.1 Stegophylla sp. TES_Ste_2020
TTAGAGGAAATTATTATTATTTCCAACAACGTTGTAAATAAATTAAAATGTTTCACTCTAAAACGTAATTTGTGTTGACATAGGTAGCAATTTAAAATTATAATGCTGCTTTAAATTTTTAAATGTATATTATATTTATTTTATAATCTCAAAATCAGTGGTGTAGTGTCAGGACATAGATTGATATATTATACTCGTATACCCATTAATATGAAATTATTAAAATATTAAACCATATTAGAATATAAGTGCATTTGTATAGTCTGTTTAAAATGAGATCAGTACAAAACAAAGAAGAATAAATTTTATTTTATAATATTGTAGTAATTTATAATTTTCTTAAATAAATAAATACATTCTAACGTTATATTAATGAATACTTTTCTATAGTATAAGTGGCAATAATATTTCATTTTATAACATGACCCAAAATTTTTTCCTAGATCCGCGCCTGACTGTTGGTAACACATATGAGTATGTTTGTATTAAATTTTCAGTTCTTAATATTCAGACATTAAAATTGTATGAAATAAAACTTACAAAATACGAGATATTTCCATTATGTTCAAAGTTCAGTACTTACCTCAAAATTGGTCAAATGTTTTTGAAAATTTTATGATGTACTTGTGTAACTACTTTTAGTAGTTAATGAAAGTTTCACGTTTCTACCATTATTATTTTGTAAGTTATAACTATAAAACTAAAATGGACTTCATGATAATATTTATCATTAATATTTATTATTATTTATGTATTTTCAGTATATTTGTCAGTACTTTTTCCGATTTTTTTTTTTTTTTTTTGTATCAAAACCTTGTAAAATTTTGAATTATTTGTCTATAAAAATTTTTTTTTACCAAAAAATTCGCTTGATAATTATCTATCTATGTAGTATGTACCAAGTTGCGTAAAGATCGATTGTACCAATTACTTTTTGATATTTATTAAAGTGTGTAATTTTAAGTAAAATTAATGAATTCTTCAAAATACCAACTTTAAACAGTTATAAAAGAAAAACTTGACCTACGATTTTTGAATTTTTTTTAGTATTGTTCGTAATACACGTGAATATGTTTGTATTATATTTTCAGGTCAATATATAAATTTAGACCTGAATATTTATATTATATAAACCAATTTATATTTAAGTTTTTGAAAAAATCAGTTGTGACAATTTTTAATTATAAGAGCTCTAAACTTGAAAACACGGTATTTAATTATTTTCACAAATATTTAAACGGACCGAATTATTCTGTTATTACACCTATTTTAAAAGTAATATTGCTTAATTTTGAAAATATCAACAACATCTTATTATAGATGAAGTTCGGATAGAATGTAAAATGTAAATATGTACAATTGTTAAACATACTTAATATAAAATTGATAATTATTATTATGTATAATTAACTGAAGGTTCATTCAGAATTGTTTTATTTAAATGATTTATTGTTTCTCAACACCCACCAAGTTTATCCTACCCGAGGAGGGAGGAATATTCATGTTGCGAAGTATGTTCCATTTTTTTTGTCGACTTTTTTGCCTTTTTATTAGATTTAAGAAATACGAATAAGAATATTTCGCAATTATAAAGTCAAATTCGGTAAGTACCTACCAATAAAGTATCTATACTTTATGGTATCTACCATAAAATTGGTGTCAGGCCGCAACGATCAGGTGATACTACGAATTTCTTTTGGCTATTGTTCATGCTATTTCTTTATACAGGAGTTATAATTTCGAGCAAAATGAACTTTTTTTGGTAAAGACTACAATTTACAAATACATGTTGATAAAAAAAAAGTATAGTTATGAGCGAAATAGGTGAAATAATCCTCATACGCACATCAAGTGATCAAGTATCTAAGATTTATTGAGGCACTAGGCTATTAATAAATAGCTGGATTAATACATAGAATGAACTTAATTAAAATTAATAATTCTAATTTATTACCATAATACAATTTATAAGCTAATTTTTAATATACAATACTTTTGTTTTAAATTTGTAAGTAGGTATATCTACATATGAGTAGTTAATTAATGATTGGTACGGAGATTTCTAAATCTATTAATAATTATTGATCATTAAATAACACGCTGGGACATAATTTATAGTAAAGGGTATCTATGAAAAGTGTTTCACCATGTATGTCCATGTCAATAACATTTTTTTAGTCAATTTTTTTAAACTTTTTATATGAATAATTCAAAACAAGATTAAAACTACATTTCAAATTAAAATTAATCTTACTATTTTTATGTGCATAATTTTTTAAGTTTTTTATTGTTTTTTAAACAAACTAGGTAAATAAAATGAAAATTTTGTTTGACTTCATACCCTAAGGAGAATATTTTTTTTTAAATCTGTGATATTGAAGTCTTTCTTTTTCAATATTTACATTTTTACATATTTCAAGTTTAGAGTAGTGACAGTCAATTTTTACCTGATTTTCCACTATATTACTTTAAACTTTTAGATTCTGAATGAAGTGAAGAATGTATAGGTTTTATAAATCTGTTTTTTTTCTGTGGATGTATAGAAAGAATTTTTTGGGTAGAAATATTGGTCCAAAAGTATCATCCAGTAACTTTTACGTTAAAGTGTGTAATTTTAGACAAAACTAACAAATTTCGTCGAAATTCTTACTTCAAACGGTTATAAAGAAAAAAGTTGACTAACGATTTTCGAGATTTTTTCTCATCAATTAGACATATATGTCAGTGAGATCATATTAAATTTTAAAGTTTTAATATCAAAAATCAAACATTTTATTACATAAAAACTAACAAAAAATGAGATATTTCCGAAATTTTCAAAATGCCGTACTCAACTTAAAATTGATCAAATCTTTTTGAAATTTAAGAAATATTTTTGTGACTATTTTTAGTAGTTAGTGAAAGTTTCAAGTCCTTAATTGCATTATTTTAGAAGTTATGTTAAAAAGTAATTTTCAATTTTACAGAAATTCCAGTAAATGCATATTTTGCCGGTTTTTTGTCAATTTTTCGATAGATTTCCCCTGTTTTTGGAAAAAGTATTGAGAAATTGGAAAAACGATCTCGTTAAAGTATCATATGGGTGTGATTTGAGTTCTACAGAGATACTGATCGAAACTTTTGGACAAGTATTTCTATACAAAAAAGTGTTCATAAAAAGAGAAAAAAAATAAAAATCATTGTAAGTACATAAGTTTTTTCATTCCGTTAAAAATCCAAATTTCAAAACAATCGGTCGAACCAATTTTCTTATATGTACGTTAAAGTGCGTAATTTTAGGTAAAACTAACGAATTTCGTCGAAATTCTAACTTCAAATGGGTATAAAAAATAAAGTTGACTAACGATTTTTGAGATTTTTTTAACTCAATTAGACATATATGTCAGAGAGATCATATTAAATTTTCAAATCTTAATATCAAAAATCAAAAATTTTATTACATTAAAACTAACAAAAAATGAGAAATTTCCGATCTTTTTAAAATGTTTATGAAATGTTCTCGCGATATTTTTAGTAGTTGGTGAAAGTTTCAAGTCCCTAGCTGCATTATTTTAGAAGTTATGTCAAAAAGTAATTTTCAATTTTACGGAAATTTCGGTAATTGCGTATTTTGCTGTTTTTTGTCAATTTTTCAACAGTTTTTCCCCATTTTTGGGAAAAGTATTGAGAAATTGGAAAAATGACCTCTCTAAAGTACCATCTGGGTGTGATTCCGGTTCTATAGAGATACTGATCGAAACTTTCGCACAAGTATTTCTATACGAAAAAGTGTTCACAGAAAGAGAAAAAAATACAAAAAAATAAATAAATAAACATCATTGTAAAATAATAAGCTTCTTCACTTCGTTCAGAGTCTAAAATACCGTAAAATGAACTAAAAAAGCAAAATAATTTTACAACAAATTAAAATCGTTAAAAAATACGAAATAAAAGTTACAAGATCAAAAAACTACGTGTTATAAACCGCTAAAAAAATTAAATTTTTTACAAAAGTCACAGCCCCAGTGATAAATAACATAAAATTCTGGTGTATTGTGTAATAGGTACTGTACTTATTGGTTTTTGAATTATCATGCCCCTCCCTGATAAAATTCCTGCGGTTTGCCAAGTATATGTATATGTAGTAAAAATGGTATTCGAGAGTAGCGTGAAAAAAATTCGGCGCTCTTATAATCTTCTGCAACCACACAGTAAGCCAGTAAGGGGTTTAGGACTTTTCGATACTGCTATTTCGGCGATGTCGTTTCGACGCCGCTATTTCGGCGATATAGGATATAAATATTTAAGTTATTTAAGTTTGTTTTTGTATTATTATTAAAATTTCCTCTTTTCGGCAAAACATTTTTGTACTCTTTTCACTCACATTTTCGCGTTCCACATTTTGGAAGCATGAAAATTATTTTTTTTTTACATTGATACGTTATATGTTATAATAATTTGTAAACGTTGCAAAGGTACACCTGATGACTGATAACAGTTTCTGCGCGTGTTTTGACAAAAAAAGCAACGGAAAAAATGCAATTTTGATTCGCACTATTATATCATTGAGAACCTCTCCACACTCCACTCCACAGCTCCCCTCGCTTACTATGCATTTATTAACTATTTTTTATTCTAGGTTATTTAGTACGTTATTATATTATAATCTTAACTATATATCTAATATACATATATACCTATTTAAATATTCTAAAGTATAAATGCATTTATAGGTACCCTTAAAAATTATAAAATATGACTTGGACTAAAAAAACTTGAGGGACGGTTGATTTAAGCTTCCCGACCAGAATTATTTTCAAAGTTTGCTACTAGTAAAACCCTGTAACTTTTTTAAATTTTACTAACATAACGTGGATATAATTATCAAGTAGGTACAAAAAAAAAGTTGTATCTATGTAGTAGGTACCTAATATAGTATCTAACAGATTTTACATTTGACAATTTCACTCCACTCAGAATATAAAATAAAAAATAAATGTAAAAAATAAATCTATGTGAAAAACACTAGCTTTTTTACTCCATACAGAATTTAATACTTATATAAAAATAAAAATTACAAAATACGAGTACTTGAAGACTTAGAAAATCTTAATGAATATCTTAAATATCAAACTGGGTTTCTCACACGCTCTATTATATAACACTTTACCTATTAATAGATGTGCGGAATACGACATTTATTATATCAATTGCAGACGGTGGTAAACACCACTTGAAGTTTAACAGTAAATTAAATTAATTATAATAATAATGGTGAATAAATTACGCGAATATGCACGTATCACGATTATTTTTGATTGATTTAAATTGTCCAGTGACCGATTTGATTATCTTGCAAGGCTGCAATAATAATAATAATGATAATAATAATCTGAAGTGAGTTGTGATGGTATGAAACACGACAATGAAATATGTATACCTACTACCTAATAGTATATAATATGATGTGTACAAAGCCGTATTGAGATGGAGGTACGTATTATGCATGTATGCCAATAAGTGGCTAACAGCAACTAACACGAGGGACATACAGGATGGCGATGAGAGGTAAATTAATACTGTAGACATTTTCATAACATTGTTACGACGCGGTCAATGATGTGTTTAATGGATAAGGTTATTAAAATATAAAAATACTTGAATAGAATAACCTCACGTGCCCTTTATTATTATTAATGCAGATAAATTAGTATCGTAGACATCGTAATCATAAACGATTATCTTGAAAAGTGGACTTTGCCTAATATCTAATATAATATCTTGAAGGCCTTCATATTTTAAAATGATTTATCTAAATTCAATACAATTTCATTAAAAAGTGACTTAGTTTTGCTTTGTAAGAATTTAACTTAACACTAAAAATCAAATTGATTCATAATATTTTAATACATTTTGAAAAATTAGTAAATTTATTTTTTAAAGACTTGAATTTTTATAATAATTATAGTTATTAAATTATAACTAACAATTGTTATATTTGAATGATGAAATTCAAAATACGCTGAATGTAACTAGAAAGCTCGTTTTACTTACTTAATTTTAAATTAATTGTCTAATATTAGAAGCCCTTTAATAATACACATTTAAAATTTTACTACTTTATCTAGTATTTAAAATTATTAAATTATTACTTCATTTTTATTTTGCAGTGATATGTTTAATATAACACTACCTATAATTATTGTTCACGTACATAAAATAATTTTTTTTAAAACGGTAAATACTTCTAACTATGGGGTACATTCTCCACTTTTCAGGTGGAATACTCTGGTGCAGGATCTGTTGTCTGTTGAATTTGAAAGAAACAAAACAAAATGAGCAGAATTTCGTTGTAATATTACACTGGGAAAAAATATACATCATTGTGAAACCACTAGCTTTACACAAAGTCTAAAAATAGCTATCTTGGAAATTTCAAAAACTGAATTGAACAAACAGAATATATTTTTTAAATTCTTATTTTAAATTCTGAACGAAGTGAAGAAGCTTATGATTTTATAATGATATTTATTATTTTTTCTTTTTCTGGAAACACTTTTTCGTATAGAAATATTTATCCAAAAGTTTCGATAAGTATCTCTATAGAACCTGAATCACACCCAGATGGTACTTTAAAGAGGTCATTTTTCCATTTTTTAAATAATTTTTCCAAAAACGGGGAAAATCTGTCGAAAAATTGACAAAAAACGGCATAATATGTAATCACTGGAATTTCCGTAAAATTGAAAATTACTTTTTAACATAGCTTCTAAAATAGTGCAACTACCAGCTAGGTACTTGAAACTTTCACCAACTACTAAAAAAGGTCACGAGAACATTTTATAAAAATTTCAAAAAAATTTGATCAATTTTGAGTTAAGTACAGCATTTTGAAAATTTCGGAAATATCTCGTTTTTTGTTAGTTAATTAACGTACATAAAAGAAAATTGGCTCGACCGATTTTTTTGAAACTTGGTGCCTAAATAGAAAATTTTATTGCAAATATTTTGTGTAATAAAATTTTAAGCGAACAAAAACTTAAACATTTTACAAGGGTTTGATTGAAAAAAATCTGAGAAAGTACAGACAAATTCATATATTTCTAATTAACACCCAAATGGTTGATAGGTAATGTTTTTTTGCCATCTTATATATTTTTCGACTCTCAATACGATGGTGTGAAGTAAAATCTACGTGCATCAATAGTTTTCTAATTATTTTATTCTATTTTGAAAATTCAATATTTTCATTTATTATACTAAATACCTACTATTTCAAGGGAAGATTAATCGATTTAGTGAGGTTGACAGGAACGACAATACCCTTAACAAGCCAACAGTGCCGAGTTCGATTCTAACCCGGCAGACCGAAAATTTTGCATTTTTTCTTTTTTAATACTATTATTAACTTCCTTCGTTAAGAAATTTACTTATTGAAGAAATGAATTTATCGTTTCTTTAAAATGCAATACATCCGTCAAAAGAATCCCACCCGACGTGCGAAGAACACCCCGATGAGCGAAGTACACACTTTTTTTATTTTTGAACTTAATGTCATTAAATTGGAATTTCCTCATAAATAACTAAAGAGAAAACCACATTTAGTCCATTTAGAATATTGATTTATCATTGAAATACTTAAGTTGAAAAACTGAACTATTGGGAAATTTATGTGGGTGTAAATAATATGCTGTATAACAATATAATACTAAATAAAATTTAGAAATCCTGGTTACGAAGTGTTTGTCTGTAACATTTAAATTACATTTTACAGTTTTGTTGCCAATGCCAATGTCCTCCCTCACCTATTTTGTTTAAAAGATGTTGTAGCCTGTAGTTATTTATTACATCGGGTTCAGACGACTTAATATGCATGAAATGACCATGTACCATGTAACCATGAATGATGGAAAGACATCAATTCAGTCGTTAATCGCGAAATTAATTAAATTATAGTAGCTTAGTACCTAAGCATGATATATTATGTTTAAAAAAATATAATTTGAAAATGATTCTGACTCTCACATCCCCCCTTATGTATACAAATAATACTGTACGTTATATTACTGTATAATACTGTAAATTGCATAGAACTATTAATATATTAATCGGCTCATCGGTCGATAAATATTTGTATATTAAATATTTTTTCAGAACTTAACTCATTACAAAAGAATACGCTAATATGGTACCAAAAATTAATGTACATTGTTTGATGAGGGGCTGGGACGATGAGCCGACGGCCGGTTAGACGACAGCCAACGAGCCGACGGTCACTGAGTAAGGGGAAATGTGTATATATAACTATTTTTTCGTTAATTCCATTTAATATAATTTTTTCTTAGTGTGGGTTTGCTGTTATTAAACTACAACAAAAGGAGTGATAATATATTCAATTTTAAATGTACTTAATATTACGTTTCTCTATACCTTTATCAAAGAAATTATTATTTTAAAATGAAAAATATCAAACAAGTACATATTATTATTGTTAATTACATATTTATTATTATTATTGCATTAATAAACTAATTTTTAATACCCGATAAATAATATAAAATTTTTAAAAAATTCATGAATATTTATATTTGATGATAATTAATTGCAAATTTATATAATAAAGCATGACAAACTATAAAGTTACAGACCAAGATTTCTAACACCATCAGACTAATCTCAAAACATCGTCCCAGTCCCTCATTAAACAATGTATATTAATTTTTGGTACCATATTAGCGTATTCTTTTGTAATGAGTTAAGTTCTGAAAAAATATTTTGTATTCATTTTTATTAAAATGTGTTTGAACAATAGTTGTTTTCAATGACCTTAGGCATTATTTCTTAGTCCTTAGGCCATTTTGTCTCGCCTTTTTTTCATGATCATTTTTGCAAATTGTTTTTAGCACTTGTAGAGGTTAAAAAAATTTGTCGTCTCCTATATTCTAGCCAATTATTTTAATATCGTACAGTTTTATGTAAGCCAAATTGTATTTGATAGGTACTAAGGTACTGTTCAAAAAACACAAAACAGAAGTACGGATCACGTTTAACATGCAGTAGTGTTAAGTATATATGATCAGTGTTTCTTTCAAGCGTTTTTTTCCGGGGGGGGGGGACATTTCAAATTTTCGAGGGTACAAAATGTATAAAATACTATAAAGACAAATTTGATCTCATCAAATTTTTAAAAATTAATTTCCTTAATATTTAATTGGTAAATAAAATCAAAACAGCTTATAAACATATTTTGTTTAAATTCATCCTATTTGGCGAGTTTTCTTATACAAGTCTATAACATTATCTATAATTTTGTTATTAGGTATTTAAAGTCCTTCGATGCTTACCATCATAATGCAATAAAGGCCTTGCAGTGGCATAATCAAGGGAAGGATCAGGGCCCCGCCTATCGGTCATATTTTTTTAAATAATAATATTGGGTTTAACTCTTTAACTTTTAGTTTATAGTTTCAAATTTATATAAGACTTAAGTTATTTTAAACGGATATTTATATATTAGATCGATGCATGAGATTACCAAGGCAAATAAAAACTTTAAGTTGGACAAAACAAAAAATTTTAATGATAACTTTATTGACTAGGCATACAAATTTAACTTTTAGATTCTGAGTGAAGTGATGAATATTTAATTTTTTTTTTATAAAACAACCATTTTTTTTTCAATATTATAATTTTGCCACTAACTTTTTTGATACAAAATTTCATTTAAGTGGTACTTTTAAGAAGATATTTAAAGAAAATATCTTTATAGGTTTTCAAATTATTAAAAAACTATATATAATTTGAGTGAAAATGGTAATATATACAGTAAACTTGATCTTTATTTATCAATAATTATAATTAGGTAGTCTATTTTAAAAAAAATTTCCGTAGAAACTTAACATAAGCAATGGCTATCTAGTAATACAGATTTTGATTTCGTTTTCAAAAATAAATTAATCTCTTTTGTCATAAATATTAATGATATTGAAAATATGGGAAACATTGGTGTTTCTTTATTTTAATTCAAATTTTTGATTCTTGATATTATGAGCTTAAATTTTATCAAACATATAAAATGTATAATTTAATGTAGGTACTGAAAGAAAATCTTAAAAATTGTTATTTAAATATTTTTTTTATACGAACACATACTTATACGTATTTATTTATACATATACGAATACGAATACAAATAAATATTTCATTATTTTGAAAATTTTTTCTATCCTTTTCCATTGAAAAATCCTGGCTACATCACTGGACCTTGGTCGTCCAATTTCTAGTCAAGCTCATTATTCTAGTTCGGAGTTGGAAAACTGAGTCCCAAAGCCTAATTAATTTGGTAAACAGAATCCCAGTTTTAAATTTTACGTATGAGAAAAAATATAAATGATAATTTTTGTGTAATATAATTTATAATCAATCGATTTGCGGAAATTTGGAAACATTGGATTGCTTTAATTTTTCCCGGAGGGGTGATAAATGAGTTCCGGGAAGCTATGCCCTCCCGGAGACATACCTGAAATAAACACTGTATAATATGATACATATAGGCACGACGTATAACGTACCTACACAATGTTTGTACGTATTAGGTTAACATCAAATGATGGCTGGAACCGCCACTTTGTCACGACATTCACGACTGTAGCATAGTTCATTCTCTCTTTAATCGTAAATCGTTTGTAAAAAGGGAAATTACGTGTTCGATAAAACTGTCGATTTTCACAAAACTTTTGCTATCGGATATTCGCAATAGTACATACATAGTTCCACAATCAAATATAACGTCCATGATCCACTGCTCTCTGCGTGACTGCGTAGAAATAGGTACTTATAGACAGAAGTGGACTTAGAAATCTAACATGGGAGCGGCTAATTTTTTTGTATGAAAAGGCGTCAAATATAATTTTAGTAAATATTAGATATAAGTTTCTGTATTTTAAATTCTGAACGAATTTAAAAAGTTAGTGTTTTTACAATGATATTTATTTTATTTATTTATTTTTTTTTTTTTGTGAACACTTTTTTGTATAGATATACTTGTTCAAAAGTTTCGATCAGCAACTTTTTGAAACTGGATTTTCCTCTAATTGGTACTTTAGAGAGGTAATTTTCTCAATTCTTCAATTTTTTTTTTTTGATTGGGGGGGAGGAAATACCCAAAATTTAAAAAAAAGACTCCGAAACCATCATTTTTTGATCCAAACTTTATGAAAATTTAAACATAGATCGAGAATAATATAAGAAACATTTTGGCACAAGAAAATTTTGAAAATATGAGAAAAAAATTTGGATGTTTTTATAATTTTTTTTTTTTTATTATTATTAAATAGTTTTTCCTTTATTTATTAGATAAAAAAAAGTAAAGAAAAGTACAGAAAAGTAAAGCAAAGCAAAGTAAAGCAAAGTAAAGTAAAGTATAGACAAGAAAGCCGGACATACTACGCACCACGGATATTCTTCGGGTCAGATACTCTTGGTGGGTGTGTTGGAAATGACAACTATTTTATTATTCTTTATATTATTAACTTCTTTCATTCAGAATCATCTTATTGAAGAAATGATTTATCGTTTCTTTAAAATTCTACACACCCACCAAGAGTATCTATCCCGAAGAGCGAACAATATCCGTGGTGCGAAGTATGTCCGGATTTCTTGTCTATACCTTACTATACTATACTTTGCTTTTTTTAAAAACAGTTTTTGATTTAAAAAAAATCATTATTTTACGTAAAAATTATCGGTTTTATGCTAATTCTAACTTAAACTAATTGTAAAAAAAAGAGTTGACATACAATTTGCGAGATTTCTTTACATTTATTAGACATATACATCATATATGTGAATGAGGTTATATTTTCAACTCATATATCAAGAATTCAAAAATGTATTAATTAAGAATTTACAAAATCAAAATAGCAATGGTGTATTGCTAAAAATATTCGAGGGTACGCAGTCCACTGACTTATGTCTTACGTGAAAAACCTTATCATAAAGTAAAAAAAATTAAATTTCATCACTTCGCTCGATACATTAATTTTTTTCACTCATTAAATGTTTTTGGGAGCGAGAAGACTTGCAAAAGTTTAAATGAACAATGACTAGAATCAATTACATTTGAATGATCACATTTTGAAAATGCATTTATTTATCCAGTATGACAAATATTTCAACGTCTATTCAATATAAAATCATTTCAAACTTTATCGATTCTAGATCATGTTAATTCAAACTATAATCTTTTAAAACAAACGAAGTTTCAGTAATATGATCAATCAATTCAAGGTTTTTTAAACTTCTATGGCACCCTCACTATCATACACAAATACACACATACTTATCGCGCTTGAAAATAGCTTTTGTGAATACTTATTATCGATGGCATAGTGCATAAATAAATTAAATGACATTTTATAGGTATACGGTGCTATACCAGCGTATTATCGTACATTTAGAAAGTAGATATACGTTAGAATAAAAACAAGAGAAGTATAATACACCATAATACACCCGTATACGCCCCAATACACCACTGAAGGTAACTCCAAAATGCTATATTTATTTCCCGTTTACATTACACTACTGTTGATAATAATGGGTGAATACCACAAAGTAATAATAATGAATAATGAATACTTTGAAGTTTTTAGCCCTATTCATTTTTAGAGTTATGGGCTAAATTTCTAAAATCCATTTTATGAAAATCTCGCATACCTACGAAATATTTTTTCATTTTTAATCAATTTTTCGTTAGAAAAAATATTGGACATTTTGAAATTGATTTTAGATTCTGAACGAAGTGAAGAAGCTTATGATTTTACAATGATGTTTATTTTTTATTTTTTATTTTTTCTTTTTTTTTCTCTTTCTGTGAACATTTTTTCGTATAGAAATACTTGTGCGAAAGTTTCGATCAGTATCTCTATAGAACCGGAATCACACCCAGATGGTACTTTAAAGAGGTCATTTTTCCAATTTCTCAATACTTTTTCCAAGCGCGGTGAA
>JAIPRM010011332.1:0-12985 GCA_025469315.1 Stegophylla sp. TES_Ste_2020
ACTGATCGAAACTTTCGGACAAGTATTTCTATACGAAAAAGTGTTTACAGAAAGAGAAAAAAAAATAAAAAAATAAAATAAACATCATTGTAAAATCATAAGCTTCTTCACTTCGTTCAGAATCTAATACTAGTTTCTTTGCTTCACTCAGAATCTAAGATACAAATCTGATTAATGCGTAATGCTAAAAATAATGAAAAATCTGTAATTTTAACTATTCTAAAGGAAATGGATACAGTGAAACCTCTTGTTATCGAATATACATATTATCCCCTATTCATAGGTGTGCACTATTCAGAGTGAAAAATAAAGTGCATTTCGCAAGTTAATTAATAATTATTGAATTATGTATGTACAAACTTACTACTTGAGAATTGATTAAGAAAAAAGATAAAAACAATTTTAAGATAAAACTTATATCTTAATCTTTTATACAAGTAGTTAATTGTTTTCTTTTACCAGACATTACGTACTACAATATATGTTCGTATAATGGAATCGCAAACAATACGAATATGACAACTTTACATGACATTAGCTAGAAAAATATTTTCGTCGGCACGATAAAATTTCAACGATTGAACCTGATAAGATGAACTGTATTAATATAATAATGATTAACAGTAATAAAATACAAGTTAATAATGCAGATTTTTATCTTTTAATTCTAAATTTACAAATAAGGCATTAAAATTAAAATTTGGAAAAAGTTTCCTGGTGTCCGTTATATTTTAGAGCGTATATATCGTATGCAGAAGTTTTCCTGTACTAAAGTAGTGAAAATGTTTTCGCTTACAAAAAAACGTCCGCCATTTATAGGTTCTGTTATAGGAGATTTTTATTAATACATATACTCTAGAATAACGAGCATTTTAACCTCATTAAATTCAAAATACAATTAAATTTTAATATATATTTTTAAAATAACTATTGAGAAAACTTGAAAACTTGAACTTGAATGTCTTTATATAATATTTTATTATATGGAATTCCAAAGACTTTTTGAATCAAATATAAAACATAATTACTGATTTTTATAATATCAACGCCATGCAGTAAATATTATTTCGTTTTACCGTAACCTCTTTATAGTGTTATTTAACTTAATAAAATTAATAATTTTGTATCAATAAAGTTACTCATCGGGAAATTCCCCGGTCTACCAGTCTCCTCCTCACAGTGTTACACGAATTCAATTAAATTGAATTTGATCATAATAATACGGTTAAAAGGTGAGAATACTTGGAAAGTATGTTTACACGGGAATTATAATTAAGGTTAGATTTAAATTTTTTGACCTCAAACTTACCTTTTCGCAGACCCTCGAAATCCTAGGTACACCGATGGCACGCTTGAGTGCTGGTCGAATCGCAAATCCAATACGTTCGAATGGAAATGTCAGTGTGAAGTGTGTATTTAGAACAACACTAATGGCTGGCCCGGTGTCACCACCCGAACCGTTGTTGACCTGCTGTACGGTTCACCATCCAATTTCATCCACTTTGTATAATATTCCTATATAGTATAAAATAATAATAATAATATACATTCGAATTTGTCCTAGGACAGCGGTTCCCGACCTTTTTACCATCGAGAACCACTTTGCATTCTTATAATCTACCAGGCGTGCCGTCTAAGTATACCAACTAGAAACTAAGTCAAACGATAATCATTTTAATATAAAGAAAAAAAAAATTTAATTATTAACCTATGTTTTTTTCTTTTTTTTTTTTTTAAGAGAATTTTCAATTTAATATTATAATTTTTTTGTTGAGCACAATTTCGTACCACCTAAATTGCCTTTTCGTACCACCGATGGGATCCGTCTGTTCTGGAATATTAATACTCGTCCGTGGGGAGGATGTGGGGAGGCGGCAGGTAACGACGATATCCCGCGGGAATATCGTACGGCGGTCGGAGGAGGGGTAAAAACGTCCTAATGTCATCTCACGACACGGGGGTCTCGTGTGTGGGGTAAAGGTATGAGGGGGTGCCGCCGGGGTGTAGGCCGAAAACCGTCGCGGAAGTGAGGTGGTCGCATAAGCTGCAGCGTGGCGTACGGTGGAAATAGCTGTTGCGCGACAAACGACCCGTGTGCAGGAGGAGGCGACTGCTCACAAATGCGAAACGAATAATAACATATTATGTATTTATATATATATATGTGTGTGTCATAATAATATTTTATCCGCGAACGATCGGCGTTTACTGTTGTTCGAGAATATCGTTTCGAGGAGACTTTTACAGTTTTCGCACGTATATGTATTGTATAAGCGCGTGTGGCGATGACGACGACGACGACGGTCTCGCGCAATGTGCCGGTGACGACGCCTGGGCCGTGTTGGAAATATGATTTTACGAGCGCCCGTTAAAAACGGATTTGTCGCGAGGCACGCGGATGTATTATTATTATTATTATTATTGCCATTCGTGTACCGCGAAAAAATAAAGCGGAACAAGTCTCACCGAACCGATCGTCAAACCACACGGGGTTGTGCCCAACATATTGTAACGGTTGCAAATAATAATAATAACAATAATAATTTAACGGTACTGTACACGCATTAAGAGCGCTCAAGGTGTGTGTCAGATCGTAATACGATACGACAGCATATCGATTACGCAGATAAATATTTCGCCGTTTATAAAACTAGATACTATAATTACCTATTTATTCCGCCAAAAATATTACACTATGAGTTTCCTTAAACGTTTTATGGATATATATATCGTAAATATAATAATGTAAAACATAAAAATTGTGAAAGATTTGAATATCCACATATTATATTGAAAAAGTACAGAAATAATTACAAAAAAAACTCTATCAAATGAAATGAGAAGAAAATGCGAAGTTCAAAAATTATAAAGTGTAAGATTCAAAACAATTCTGAAAGTTCAAAAAGTTTGTGCTTCGCACCTCGAGTGTTGAATTTTAAAGAAACGATAAATCATTTCTTCAATAAAACGATTTTGAACGAAGCTTCATCTAATATACAATAATAGGAATTTTCAATATGTTTAGCAATTGTTATTAAATAACAGAATAAGCCATGTGCAATCCATTTGCAGTTTTTTGTCAATTTTTCCACGGATTTTCAGTGTTTTTGAAATAAGTATTTTAAGAATTGAAAATTTTTGAAAATTACCTGCTTGAAGTACTTTTTGTGTGTGATTTTGGATCTATAGAGGTACAGATCAAAATTTTTGGATTAATAGTTTTATACAAAAAAGTGTTTTCAAAAAGAGAAAAAAAAAGAAAATTATAAATAAATAAAAATCATTGTAAAATCATAAGCTTCTTCGCATCGCTCAGAATCTAAAATTTTAACAAGTAGTGTTTAAAAAAATATGTTAATTATTACAAAACATGATAATATTGTATCGTGAACGAAAAAAAGATTATCCGTTATTTTCACAAGGTATTATTACAGTCATAAAGGTAATGAAAATCAGGAAAATAAATATTATTGAAATTGAAAATTTCGTACTTTTGATTGGTGAAATTAATAAAATTATTATATTGGATTCTGAACAAAATGAAGAAGTTTTTTACAGTGATATTTATTTTTTCTCCTTCTTTTTTTTTTTATTTTAGATTCTGAGCGATAGCGAGGATTGTATTGGTTTTACAAATCTGTGTGTTTTTTTCCCCCGACTGTATGTAATCACGAGTTATTTTAAGTAAAACAGTTTAATCACATAAAATAATTTTTCTAAAATGCTTTTGAATAGATCATTTCTATTCTGTTGTCGGTTTTTGTTGTAGGCTAAAATGAATTTGACTATTTGATTGTCGGCCATTTGAATTCGGCCTAATGTCCGTATTCCAGTTCAATGACAACCAGAAAATGTATATTAACTGTTAGTCTGCATTGAGATAGCATTATTTAAGTTCTGGTGGAATTGATAATATAAACATTCGGCGGATTCGATAAATCATTAATAGAGACGACCCCCATAGGCACAACTAGGTGGAGGTTTAGACCCCCTAAGCCCCCTCATAACCACTCATACACCCCTAGATTTTTTGAAAATTGCTTATGGTTAATCCAAAAAAAATTTTTTTAGAAAAACATTTTAGATTCTAAGAATCATAGTAGTGTGAAACAATTGTGATAACATATCTCATATACAATATCTGCAATTACGAGTATGGTGTTCACCTAACCACACCCGACAAGAATGTGAACACAGGAAAAATCTGAAATCGATGAGGAAAAATAAAAACGTTTTTAAAATAACAAAATACATTCGGTCAAGGGCGTTGCAGGGTCAACGACAGTGTGTTTATCGAAAACCCATTAAAACATACTCGCACACAAATAACAATGGGTTTTCGACATCCTTTAGCATTGTACAAGCAGTTCAGAACCACCACTTTACTCAAAACCTAATCTCACGGTAAAGTAAATCACTACGGTTATTCACGAACATCCTATCGCTATCCAAACACTAGACCTACAATAAATAAAAAATTATAGAATATGTGCTACGATGTGCTACAGTGCCAACAATTAATTTAGCTTTGTAACGAAAATGTTCAATACTATAATTCTATAGATCTAAAATGTTGTCAAGTTGGTACTTTTAGAAAATTATTTTACAAAATGTTCAATACTTTTTCATAGCTCATACCTAGACTACTCGAAAATTGACAAAAAAAACGTCTTAACCTGAATTTTCATAAATTTTATTTTATTTTTTTAACATAACATCAAGGATAATGGAGCTAGAAAGTTGAAACTTTCACTAACCATTAAAACTAATCACAAGCGTGCCTCGCGAAATTTTCAAAAATATGTGACTAATTTTAAGATAAGTACAGAACTTAAAGAAAATTGGAAATTTGTCATTTTATGAAAGTTTTTATGTATTAAAATGATAGTGTTTGGATTTTTTTGACCTAAAAAAGTAATACATTTATACTCTTTATATATATATATGACCAACGGTACTGAAAAAATCTTGAAAGTCCTAATCAAGTTTTTTATTTATAACTGTTTAAATTTAACATTTAGATACAATTCATTAGTTTTACATAAAATTACACACTTCAACGCATATAAAAAATAATTGATTCAACCGATCTTAACAAAACTTGGCACATGGATAGAATTAGGTACATGACGAATAATTTAAAACTTTACAGAATTTTTATTGAAAAAAAATCGGAAAAAGTACTCACAAATTTTATTGGAAATACCCATATTAATAAATATTATCATGAAATCCATAATAATTAGTTATATTACCAGACACACACACACACACACAAACAAACCGAGTACCCAACGTTATTAAATATAATTTAATCGGCAATTTTTTTTTATTATTGTATATTAACATCCTCTCAAAATTGTTTTATTGAAGAAAGAATTTATGTTTTCTTAAAAATGCAATACACCCATCAAAAGTATCTCACCGGAAAAGTAAAGAACACCCTAAGGTGCAAAATATAAGCCCTTTTCATTTTTTTATTTGTAAATACTTTTTCGTATAGATATACTTGTCCGAAAGTTTCCACCAGCAACTTTTTGAAACAGAATTTTTTCTTCTAGATTGTACTTTTATTAGGTAAATTTTCGAAATTCTCTATAATTTTCTCAAAAATTTGAGTAACACTACCCATTATTTCATAAAAACACTTAAAACTAACTTTTTTAATCCAAACTTTATGAAAATTTAAATATAGATAGACGATTATACAAAAAAAGATTTAGTTAGTTATTGTATAATTATGTAAATTATTATATATTAATTTATAAATTGTTTTTATTTAACATCTGATTTTTTTTCCCGTCCTTAGTTAGTAATGAAATATAAAATTCGTCGAGTAAAATAATATATTTTTTTTTTTTCGTAGTAAAGACAAACTAAGTAATTTTTAAAATTGTCTTGAATAAACTAAATCTTCGCTCAAAATCATTTTATTAAAGTAATGATTTATCTATTTTAAAATTTAAAACAACCAACAAGAGCATACCACCCGAGAAGTGACGAATACCCATGGTGTGAATGTGTGATGTATGTCAGATTTTTTATACGAGTATTATACACTGCATATTTATTTATTTTTATTAAAAATGATTAACGTGTTATGACTAACCATTAATTAACTGACTTAGATATTATTATAATAGTTAATAAAAGAAACAAATTGAGTAAGAATGACAAATAACTATAATTCTAATTACGGTTTGGATTATAAAAAAAAAAAAAGTGTGTACATCGCTCGTCGGGGTGTTCTTCGTACGTCGGGTGGGATTCTCTTGACGGGTGTATTACATTTTAAAGAAACGATAAATCATTCCTTCAATGAAACAATTCTGAACGAATGAAGTTAATAGTATAAAAAGAAAAATGCAAAATATTCGAATTGCCAGGTTAGAATTGAATCCGGCACTATCACGTGATAACGGTACCGTCGTTCCACTGCACCACACTAACATTGTTAAACATTCTATTGAAATATTAGATATTATTTAGTATAATAACCAAAAATATTGAATTTTCAAAATAGAATAAAATAATTAGAAAACTATTAATGCACGTAGATTTTATTTCACACCACCGTATTCAGCATTGAAAATATATAAGATGGCGAAAAAACATTACCTAACAACCATTTGGGTGTTAATTAGAAGTATTATAAGTATTTATCCGTACTTTCTCCGATTTTTTGTCAATCAAACCCTTGTAAAATATTTAATTATTCGACCGTAAGAAATTTTATTGTACCAAAATATTTGCGATGAAATTCTCTATCTAAGCACTAAGTTTCAAAAAAATCGGTTGTTTCAATTTTCTTTTATGTCCATTTAAGTGAGTAATTTAGGTAAAACTAACGAATTTCGTCGAAATTCTAAATTCAAACGGTTATAGAAAAAAAACTTGATTTACATTTTTCGAAATATTTTCAGGTTGATTCGACATACATGTCAGTGAGATAAATTTTCAAGTCTTAATATCAAAAATAAAAATTTTATTAAATTGTAAAGACATAAGCTTCATTATCTAAAAAAATAAACATCACTATAAAAACATAAGCTTCTTCACTCCGTTCAGAATCTAAAAATCTGAAAACAAAGAATAGTCTCCCAGTCTTTTTTGTAAAATTTCGGAAAATTTTTCCCAAATTTTGAAAAAAATATTGAGAATTATGAAAAACAACTTCTCAAAAATACCATATAGAGGTAAATATTGTGATTTAAAAAGTTTCTAATAAAATACATGATGCAATCGGCATTGGAAATTGGTTTTTTTGTACAACGGCTATGAAATGCCATGTAATGAAATATTCCATAAAACATGAATTTTTCGAGTTTTT
Source organism: Stegophylla sp. TES_Ste_2020 (assembly GCA_025469315.1). Classification (NCBI taxonomy): domain Eukaryota; kingdom Metazoa; phylum Arthropoda; class Insecta; order Hemiptera; family Aphididae; genus Stegophylla; species Stegophylla sp. TES_Ste_2020. The sequence goes on from JAIPRM010011332.1 coordinate 7,331, forward strand.
ATAGTTGTAATATGTAATAACATTAATTTTTTCAAAATGTGTAAATATATGCAATTTTCCAAAATATGCAAGCAACTTTTAGAACTTTTAGAAGATTTGAAGTTTGCTTATGCTTCATAATTTTTATTAAGAATTATTAATAAATGAAAATGATTCGCAAAAAATAATAGGAATATTATGTATATATATATATATATATATTATTGGCGATATTTGTGGTGTTAGAAAGGCCGCTTAGATTATTATTGTTTCCATAGAGACGGAAATAATTTACTGATACTACTACACATATTAGATATCGAGCGGAGCGAAGAAGCTAATGATTTTACAAAGATGTTTGTTTCTTCTCTTTCTGTGAAAACTCTTTCGTCTAGTAATACTAATTCAAAAGTTTCGATCAGTAGATTTTTAAAGCCAAAATCACACCCATATCCTATTTTAGAGAGGTGATTTTTCAATACTTTTTCTATGCGTAGAAAAAACCTACCAGCAAATTGATAAAAAACGGTAAAATATAACCGGAATTTTCATTTTTTGTTTATTATTAAAGTTTTTCCGACAACGTGTCATCTAAACTTAGGTATATAAATTTATAGTTTTTGACATTTACATATCAGATAACATAAGTTACATAAGTTTTCTATGGAATTTTGATAAAATGGAATTTGAACATAACTTCAAAAATAATGTAGACACTGTAGATAATGTAGATACTTGAAACTTTCACCAACTACTAAAAATGATAATGAAAAAGTACATAAAAATTATAAAAGCATTTGACCAATTTTGAGGTAAGTACAAAACTCAGAAAATATTGGAAATTTCTCGTTTTTGTAAGTTTTTATTTCATAAAAATTTTAATTCTTTATATTAAAACTTGAAAATTTTATATGTCTAACTGTCTTGAAAAAATCTCGAGAATCGGAAGATAACTTTTTTCTTTATAGCCATTTAAAGTTAATATTTTAACGGAATTCGTTAGTTTTGCCCAAAATTACGCACTTAAACGTACAAAAAAGAAAATTGGTTTAGTCGGTCATTAATCATTATGAAACTTGATACTTAAGTAGAGAACAATTCTTTAATAATTAAACATTCTACAAGGGTTTGATTGAAAAAAAAAAAAACAGAGAAAGTACAGACTAATAATAGTATGGTAAAATTCTAGTTTACGGAACATACAAAATGTTCGCAGTATTTTTTCACCAACTTATGTATTTTTCGATGTTGATTACAATGGCGCAAACTAAAATTCATGTTTATCAACAGTTACCGAATTAATCGATTTTATAAATGTCATATTTGCGCGTGTTATACAAAATATACACTATTTTATCCCGTGTCGACACGAATATGGTAGTATACCTAATGGAACAACCTCAATTACGGGGAGCGAATAGTTCGGGTACGAAATCCTAAACAGAAAATTAAATTTTTTTCACTTTTTTCAACCGTGACTGATCAGAGGTGACACGATAAATATAAATACTGATTATATTATAGCGAATTAATGTTGATTTGTTATAATTTGAGTCAATTTATTATTTTATTATGGTGTTTATCATTTATTGGAATTTGAAATGGAATATTAATTTGGTGTAAGAGAATATAATATGAAACATCAAATTTCCTTTTTCGTAAATTTTGTATGCAAAACAATAATTTTTAGTTTAACACTTAAGTCCAATGCTTGGAAATCAAGTGTAATATGTAAAATCAGTGTACAATCACACAAAAATGAATTAATATTTTGATTCTGATCGAATTTCGACCGTTTAGTAATACTAGAACTCATTATTACGTAACTCGTTCTATAAATTTGATCATTTATATTTTACACGAATAATAAATTGGACATGGATTATTCTGTTACTAAATAACAATTGTGAACATACTGATAATTACTAATTACTATTATATAATTATAAAGCTCCGCTCAGAGTCGTTTAATTAAAGAAATTATTTATTGTTTCTTTAAAATTCAACATACCCACTAAGCGTATCCCACCTAAGATGTGAAGAATTCCCATTGTTTTATACTTAGTTCTATTAATTTACACTTCTTAAAATTTAAAAAAATTAACAAGCTATTAATATTATATTATTTATGTTCATATAATGTAATATATTATATAAAATATACTTATATTTGTTAAAAATTTTTATCTATTATGTTATTAATACATAATAATATAATAATATATAATATAACTGATTCCTTTTTTTTTTTTTGATACAGTGGTTGCAAAGGGCAGCATTTTAAAATCCACCCCTAGATGGCATATTCGTTAATCCGGAACTGATAAAATGTAATGCTATAAATTTAATTAAGACAACATTATATGTACTTTCAAATAATGTTAGACTCTAAATGGAATTACATACAATGATGGTATTTTTTTTTTCTGAAAACACTTTTTCATATAAATGCTTATTCAAAAATTGCATATAGTAAATCTTCAGATCAAAAGTCACGACCAGATAGTGCATTAAACTAGTCATTGTTTGATATTCTCAATACTTATTTTTAGAATTAAGGAAAAGCTAACGAAAAAAATGAACACAAATGGGAAAATATGCCGAAAACGAGATTTTATAAAATTGATTTTAATAATTTAGACAAAGATTTAAAACTAATAAGATTAAAAACATGAAATTTTCTCCCATTTTAAACAAAAGTGCAATAAAAATTTAAAAAAATAGGATGTTTATGACCTTAAAAACACTACTAATTCCATGTAAATATGCTTGATAAATATCAAAATATGCCCTTAAAAAAGTAAGTAAAATATAGAAAAGAAAGCCAGACATACTAGAACCACGGATATTCTTCGCTCCTCGGGTCAGATACTCTTCAAGGGCGTGTATAATTTTAAAGAAATAATAAATCATTTCCTCAATAAAACAATTCTGAACAAAAAAAGTTAATAATATGAAAAACAATAATAGTCGTAATTTTCATCACACTCACCAAGAGCATCTGACCCGAAGAGCGAAGAATATCCATGGTACGAAGTATGCCCGGCTTTCTTGTCTATACTTTACTTTACTTAACTTTTTTTATCTAACATATAAAGGAAAAAAATTAAATGAGAAAATACGTAAAATAAAAAAATTAAAATAACGTAAAATTTAAAAAAATTTCTAAAATTTTTTTTTGACATTTTCAAAATTTTCTTACGCTAATATGTTTCTCATAATCATATCATATCTATGTTTAAATTTTCATAAAGTTCGGATGAAAAAATGATGATTTCCTAGTCTTCTTTGTCAAATTTTGGGTTGTTTTTTTCAAAATTCATCCCGTTTGAGGAACGAAGAATACCCATGGTGCAAAGTATACCAGTTTTTTTTAGTTTTAACTGAAACTAATAAAAAGAATTCGAATAATATCTATGGACAATAGTAAAAGTATTTTATTTTCCCCTATGCTATAATTTAAAAGTCGGCGCTATGGTAATTACCTATTTGTAACATATACTATTTACAATAATTTAGTATTTAAAAGTTGCTGGTCAAAAATAATACTTATGAGTTGGTAATTTCCAAAATGAACGTCCTTTTTTCAAGGCAATAATTACCGATGACTGCATTTGTATGATGAATACATTTACTATCTATAAAATGTACTCTTATATAAAAAAAAAAAAAAAAAAATTGAATAGATAAAATAAGCTTTTCATATTTTTTAAAAGATAAATTAAAATGTACTATTCAAAATTAGTTCAAAGCTATAATTTCCGACCTTGAACCAATGTATATGTACATTATGAATGTGACCACGTTTTCAGAATGTAAAAGTCGTCCAAAAGTTGTGTCCAAATACTTTATACTTTAGAAGTTCTAATTAGTTCTTAAGATACTACTTAAGTCGTTTTTTAAACTTTTGAAAACATTTAACATTATAATTTTGATAATATCTCATACTTTTAAAATGTATTTTCCAATTTCAATTTTTAATTTTAAACCTAAAATAAAATGATTTTATACATATATTATGTAAGTTTTTCTACATTTAACTTAACTTTTGGAAAGATAGACTCAATAAACTTTAACACTTATTATCACAAAAAATAACAGATTTATTTTTATCATCCGTATTTCATAAAATTTGCAATTCCTTGATTTTTAAGAGTTATGAATTATCAGTCTATATTACCACAACCAATCTATTATTGTTATATATATATTATGAAGCTATAATCCAATAATCATTGTATTTTATTAACTTTTCGTATGCCTTTTCTTCAGTATTAAATACTCCATAAAAGTTTTGAACGAAATAATATAGTTTTTCATTTTCTACGCGACAGCTAATAAGTTATTAATATCATAATACAGGCAATTGGTTTTTATCAAGATAATCCCAAGAGAATTCAAAAAGTGAATCAAATATTTTTTCCATGAATTCTCACTAAACCGAAAATAATTTATCTTCAATCTTCATCGCAAAAATCTATTTATTTTTTTGTTAAACAGCAAAATGTCAATATTATTTAATATCGTAGAATCCGAATTACTATACTTTTTAAATTATATTACAATATAACTGGCACGTAAATTAACGTTTATTTTGGAGAGGATTTTTTTTTTTTTTTTTTAAGAAACTATCCAAAATTCCACAAAAAATACTCCGAACTTTTTGATACAAACTTTACGAAAATATTTGGACATTTTTTTTTATACTTTTTTCTGATAAAATTTACCCGTTTCTTTATTTAATAGATAAAAAAAGTAAAGTAAATAAAGCAAAGACAATAAAGTAAAATAAAGTAAATTTAAGTACCTAAAAAGTGAAGTAAAGCAATGATAACTAAAGTATAAACATGAAAGCCGGACATACTTCGCACTTCGGGTATTCCTAGCTCTTCGGGTCAGATGCTCTTGGTGGGTGTGTTAAAAATGACGACTAATATTGTTCTTTATATTATTAATTTTTTTCGTTCAGAATCGTATTTTTTTGAAGAAATGATTTATCGTTTCTTTAAATTTCTACACACCCACCATGAGTATCAAATCCGAGGAGCGAAGAATACCAGTGATGTTTGTCCTGCTTCCTTGTCTATACTTTATTTTACTTTGTTTATCATTGCTTTACTTCACTTTATTTTATTTTAGGTATTTAAATTTACTTTACTTTTTTTTTTTAATGTGTTTCAATTAAAAATATGTCTTTTTTAGATATAAATTTTACAAATCAATATGCACAATTATATAAATTATTCTTCATAAAGTGAGTTAAGTGTGAATTTAATTTATTGTCCTTGTTAATACATTTATGGTCATCAAAAACTGAAATTCCCCCCCAAAAAAAAAAAAAAAAAATCCTAGCTACGGCACTGTTCTCTATATATCTATATAATACTAACAAAACAAAAAAAGTAAAGACATGAAAGCCGGACATACTTCGCACCACGGATATACTTTGCTCCTCAGGTCATATACACTTCATGGGTTTGTGGAATTTTAAAGAAACAATAAATCATTTCTTCAATAAGACGATTCTGAATTAAAGAAGTTAATAATATCAATAAAAAAAAGCCGGACATACTTCGCACGATGGGTGTACTTCGCACGACGGGTGGTATTCTCTTGACGGGCGTATTAAATTTTAAAGAAACGATAAATCATTTCTTCAGTAAAACGATTCTGAAC
>JAIPRM010011333.1:0-12984 GCA_025469315.1 Stegophylla sp. TES_Ste_2020
TCGTTCAGAATCGTTTTACTGAAGAAATGATTTATCGTTTCTTTAAAATTTAATACGCCCGTCAAGAGAATACCACCCGTCGTGCGAAGTACACCCGTCGTGCGAAGTACACCCGTCGTGCGAAGTACACCCATCGTGCGAAGTATGTCCGCTTTTTTATATTTCAGATTCTGAATGAAGTGAAGAAGCTTATGTTTTTTCAATGATGTCTATTTATTTTTTTATTTATTTTTTCTCTTTCTGGAAACACTTTGAACTAGACGAACTTAACCAACCGATAAACATTCTATGAAGACAAGTGATTATGTTATTATGTGAAACCCATTATTTTATCATAATATTACAGAGTTAATGTATTTTACAAGAATTCGCAAGTAGGTGTACAGTATTATTGTAGGTACCCACCCAAAATTAACTATACCCGTGGTAGTACGATAAATAAATACTATTTTTTATCCAGACATATTGTTTTATACATTAGATGAATGCTTTTTACTTTATATAATAATTAGGACTAAAACGCGTCAACTAAGTTTTTACAACTTCATAATTTTTATCGATATAGCACTTTTTTACTCTGTATTTTGCTTAATAATAACGATATCGAAACATTTCCAAGACCAAAATATACAGTATATAAAAATATTAAATAATATGCGAAATACTAGATATTAAATGATATGTAAAGTAAAATATTGACAAGGAATCCGGACATACTTCACACCACGGATATTCTTCACTCCTCGGATCAAATATTCTTATCTGATGGATGTGTAGAATTTTAAAGAAACGATAATTCATTTCTTCAACAAGGTGATTCTGAACAAAGGAAGTTAATAATATAAAGAACAATAATAGTCGTCATTTTCAGTACACTCATCAAGAGTATCTGACCCGAAGAGTGAAGAATATCCGTGGTGCGAAGTATGTCCGGCTTTCTTGTCTTTACTTTATTTTACTATTTTATGTATTATATATATTCAACAAATTAATAATTTGTTGCTATCAAAATATGTTCAATAACAACCAACCAAATAAACAATCAAAGCGAAATAAAATGACGTGAAAATAAATTTTACGTTGTGTCAAACCTTTGAAAAAATGTGAATTTTAAAAATAGCCTCTTTAAAGTACCATTTAGAGACGAATATCGATTCAAAAAGTTGCTGGTCGAAACTTTTGGACAAGTATTTCTATACAAAAAAGAGTCACAGAAAGAAAAAAATAAAATTAAATTAACATCATTTTAAAATAATACGATTCTTCGCTCCACTCGGAACCTAAAACATTGAAGAAATCGACCATTTTAATAATTCTTTACAAGCACATACGTTTAAACCTATGGCTCAAATAATTATTAATGCAGTAAAATTATAAATTTATACTTGTTATTACTTCATAATACTTTAAATATTTTGATTTAAGTGCTGAAAATTATAAACTGGGTTATTTTTTAAGCATGCTCCATCCCTTTTTGGTCATAAAAATGCAAAAGTTACAATAAAATCTATGTTTCCCACAACTCATTATTTTTATGTCACTTTAAGAATGTTCTGTGCCGGTATAGACTTTTTTGTAAATGACAAACCCCAAAAAACAAATTGTAATTAAAAAATTTTGTTCGGGTCGTTTTTCTGTGAATTTTGATTTATTGAAATTAAAATTCGAACTAGTAATTTTTGAATTACTCAAATTAAGGTTTAAGGAAAATATACTTTTGAAAACATATTTAGTTATTTACGTAGTACGTAATAATTATTATGAATCTACACAATTAACCTTTAATCAAAAGTATTTAGTTAAAATGTTCATGGGCATATACGTCATTATATTTTACAATTGCAAATTATGTGTTAGATGGCATAAATCATAGATTCATAACAATTAAGTAATACGTTGGTAACTAAATACAGTGTGTAAACGATAACTGAGAAGATTCAATATCTTTGTGTGGAACAATGCAATTTGCATTTTGTCTTTTAAGTTGCTTTAACTTTTGAACTCCACTCAGAATCTAAAATATATTTAGCTTTCCCTCCCCCCACCTGATATTTGACAGGATTTCCGTATATAGGGAAGACATGTATAGGGGTCTGGGTCAAAATCCCGACGTTCATAATCCCGACAGTTCAAAATCCCGACTGTTCAAAATCTCGACAGTTCATAATCCCGACAGATTACATTTTTGAAGTTTTAAATTGAAAAGCATTTTTACTATTTTAACTTTTGATTACATTAAAAAATGAAAAAAAAACATGTTTGTAATAAATTGTAATACATTTTTTTAATACATTCGTCTCAATATTACAATTATATTTTTTCATTTAAAAATGACAGCAATAAATATTTCCCAACATTATCTCAAAATAAAATATTGTCCGGTCGAATTAGCCATTAATTTCACGTGTAATCAATTTGCAGTACACAATATCGAGATATTATATCTTGATAATTGATAATCGCATGTTAAAACTTATACGATTTATACGACTTTTGAGAAATCAAATAAATGTGCAGATGAATTTATACATTGTTATCGTCCAGTCAATTTTCGTAAAGCTATTCAAGAGTAAAGAAGAAAAATAAATAATAAAAATTCTTTTCAATTAAACCTTCAGAAATTTAATCTGTCGGGATTTTGAACTGTCGGGATTGTGATCTGTCGGGATTTTGATCTGTCGGGATTTTGAACTGTCGAGATTATAAACGTCGGGATTTTGAACGGATCCCATGTACAGGTATATTTATTTATATTATTACATAAATACGCCATGAGATTAATTAGTTAAGGTCGATTTGGAATTTTCATTTAATCATAAATCGATAAAATATTATTATCTCCTTCGGAACGCATTTATTGCACTACATTTTGTATATTATGTTAACACGATAATTTATTATCAACGGTTATAAATGTTATGATTATCTGCTTAGCAAAATACTAAATCGTTAAAAGGCAAAAGGTTAATAATAATATAATAAAATAATATCTAGTATTTCAACATATGCTTAGGTCGAGACGCCATAGCTTGAATACAAAATATGAGTCAAACAGATAATATAATATATTGTGTGTTGTATAATTGTTTCAAGAATACTTTGCTAGAACTTTTGTGAATTTAAAGCAATTTAAATTCAACTCTTCTTTGTTGGATAGCAATTTGTTTTATAGTCGGAGTACACGAATATAAAATAACAAGTTAAATCGCACAAATACGTTTTTATTGATAATTATGACTGCATCATAATAATTAGATTAAAAACCAATAACTTTTATTCGAACATAATTTTAGGGATCTATTACTGATATAGGAACTGCAATATTAAATATATATATACCTTTCATGAAATACTAAAATATTTCACAAAATGGTCAACTTTTCATGAAATGGTCTCTATGATTTGACATAGTGTAATTTTTTTTACAATGTCGTCAAACACTTGATGAACCGAAATAATCAAACATTACCGCACACAACATTATCAGCAGTAGAAATAAAAAAAAAAAACCCCGTTTGACACTTACGATCGATAAATGACAATCTAATTAATTAATAAGTCTCAAATATGTTAAATTTTCATATGTTTTTTTACATCTGGTGTAGTTGTCATAAATATTAACCCACTGAAAAACTTTTTACAGGCGTTTAAATTTTTGAATTACGGCTCAAATTACAGTTAATTCAAATAATATTTCTCTTCCCTCTTATTATGTAATATATTTTTTAAGGCAGAACATTATACATCAGTAACTCATATTTATCTAACTTATACTTTAACTCTAACTATAACTTACATTTTGTTAAATTTCAATTGCGAAAATAATTGGTCATAATAGCTTTAAACTTCAAAATCATCATTTTCGCTACTACCTAGTTATATAGACACAAATTTCCCAAACGTAATATTGTATAATATAATTATTAAATAATACTCAGTGGTAGATTTAACATTCGAACAAGTCTACCAATTTAATATAATGGGGTCGTATTGTTAACTTATCAACTGACAATGTCGTGTGTGGTAATGTTTGATTATTTCAGTTTATCAAATGGTTGACAAAATTGTGAAAAAAATTACATGATTTCAAATCAGAGCGATTTATTTGAAATTTTCAGTAAATGTACGTACTTGTTACTATTTATAGGCGCATTAAGAAAGGATTTTTAAAAATACAACTTCTAAACAGGTTAAAAGAAGGTTCAAAGTTTGATATATCGATAATATACATTTGCATAAAATATTGAATGTTATTTATTTGGTTGCTACTTGCTATAGAGAATGTTTGCGAAAAGATTGTTAACAACCAATTAAATTATTATGACGGTAAAATAACGGTAATCGGTACCCAAGGAAATATAAAAGTATAAAACATAAAAAAAGCCGGGCACACTTCGTATCATAGGCATTCTTCGCTGCTTAAGCGGGTTTGCTCTTGGTGTGGGTATTGAATTTTAAGCAAGTAATAAATTATTTTTTCAATAATTCTGGCAGGGGTTCAGTTTAATCAATACAATTTAACTAAAATATTACAAAGTCTTACTTGTTACACAAGTACAAACCTTTTTTTTTACTTTATATTTCACTATTAACTCTCAACAGGGGAAAAAACTGATGAGAAAAAAAAGTATTAGAAAAAAATGCCGAACATTTTTGGATTAAAAAAGATAGTTTGTGAGGCGTTTTTGTCAAATTTTGGGTAGTTTTCCAACAGGGAAAACTATTGAAAATTTTAAAAAATTACCTCTTTAAAGTACCAACCAGAGGCAAATTGTAATACAAAAAGTTGCGAAAAGGGTTTACAGAAATAAAATAAAAGTAGAAAATAGACATCATTTTAAAAACAGTAGCTTCTCTGCTCCACTCAGAAACTAAAATGAATAAATAAATGTATGCATGTAATTACTATGTACACTGTTCAGTAACTACTGAACGAATTTTATTCAAGTTTGCACTAATAGACAGGGTGTTTAGCGAGAACGAAATGCTGCTTAATCTCGTTTGTCTAAAACTGGGAACTGTCGAACAGTTGATAATTTTAATAATTTAAATCACGGGCAAAGCCGGTTAATTGAGAGTAGTATATATACTTAGTGTTGGGTAAATTTTAAACGTATTTAATGACATTGCTTTACTTGTTACAGTGAAAGAAATTTTTACGAAATTGTTTTTTCATATATTTATATATATATATATATATATATATATATATATATATATATATATTTACAATTAAACTATATATATATATATATATGTTATAAATACAAAACATTTGTTTCCATAAATACTGATAATTACTAATTATAACAATATTAATTTTTAAATCAGTTTAAACAGACAATCAATTTATAACTGTTTATTTGTAACACTATTTTACAGGTGTCTATAATGAAGAAATAATGTGACGTCCAGGCTTTAGTGCACCTCAAAATCTCTAAAACGTACATTAATATTATTTTAGTATTTAACATTTTGACATTGACTTTTAAACTTTCTAAGTGCTCGGTGGGTGAGTCCGATAGCTTTTAAAACGCCAAGTGAAAAAATGTATTACAGCAACTGTATTTTACCAACAGCTGGAAAAATAAATTTAATATGTAAGTACATAGGTAGTAGGTACGCTGCAGTTCAACTACATAGATACATGGAACTGACGGAGTTATTAATAAAATTCACTTATATCGTATGAAAAATATTTTACTGTCAAAATTCAACAATCATATTTTGATACAAAATTATCTACCTAAACCCATGTTATCGTCCAATTAAGTACATTATATTAACGTAATTACAGGCAATTGTTAATAACAGGTTTTATAAAATCGAATCCATATAACTGAAATAACAGATAGCTGGTTTAAACTGTAGGTAGATCGTAGATATCAGCTTTTAGTTAACGATCAAACGCGAAAGACGTATGGTTGATTGGTGTTCAAAACTGTTCCCTAAAAGTTCGAATATAAAAACCTTGTGAGTACTATTTTATGGTGAAGATTTTTTTTTTTTTAATAAATGTATACTAAGTAGTGAGTCTTTATAACATCATGGCTCCGAACTCGTCGCTTTTTTTAAATTTCAACATGGATAATCATGCTGTTTTAATTCAAAAAAATATATGCCATCAATTTAATTATAATAATAACAGTTCGAGTTTGTTAAAACACCGTTTGAAATTAACAAGAGAAAATTTCGCGGTAGTCAACAGTTATTATTTGAAGGAAAACATAATCGAGACAGCTAGTAATTTTTCATCTTTATCAGAGACCAATATCGAAAAAAATGAAAATACATGGCTTGGTGATTTACGTTCCATTACACTTAAGCGTGTGGAATTAATACGTAAGACTCTGGTAAAACAAACAGTGAAAGAAAAATTGGAAATGTGGCAAAAGAAAAAGACCGAAATAACACAAAATAGAAAACTTAATGTTTTACTCGAACCAAAATTTCAACGTGATGAAATTTTAATTGAAAAAGAAAATTACAAACAAATTTTAGATCAAATCAAGAAACGCATAAACTCTGAACAGGCAACACCCTGTAGTCATGAACAAAGAACGAGAGAAATATGTTTTAAAATTGCTCTTACAAAAATGAGTTTAATAGTAAATACTTTGAACAATTTTTTTAATAATCAACAGTTGTCATCGAATATTGGTAAACAAATTGATGAGTACAATTCAAAGGTATCAAAATTGGATGTTTTAAAGAATACTGAAGTCATTGAAGAATCATCATTGACTGTGGCACAAAACTTGTTGGAGGAGCTCTCATTATATAAAAATGATGTAGTAAGACCAATTCAAGCAGACACTGAAACATTCGAGATGAAAATTAAATCTAAAAGAAATCGTTTAAATATATTTTCTGTTAATATTCCCAGTGACAGAGAGGTAAAACACATTAGACGACAATATGTAGCACTAGCTAAAAATAATAAAGCATTAATCAAAAAGCTAAATGTTGTAAAAAAATTACCATATATAAATGATCCGACTACAAAATTATTCAGACAAAATTTAATTAAAGTTATTAACACTCTTGTTAACACTATATCATCAACTAATAAAAATCAATTATTTGAAAAATACAATAAGTTAAACGCGTTGTTGAGTGGAAAACTTATTTGTGTGGCAAATACACAAGTTATGATTGGTGATAATAAAGAAGCAATGGCATTTTGTATGGAGACTTTAGCAGCAAAAATAATCAGTTATGCAGAGGAAGTAATAAGTGTCAAAACTCAAGCCGCTTTTGAAATTGCACTTGTTATAGCGAAACTTTGGAGTGTCCATCAGCAATTTGGTAAAATTCTATACGCAGAAATTAAACAAAAATGTCCACTGCTAGTTCCATATTGCTATCCTATTGCAAAAGGTTTAACTAATAAGGAAGTTGATCCTAAATCATTTGGTTACAAATATAATTCAAATGGAAACGTCGAACCTCTTCACAGATATCTTAAGCGTATGACAGGTATCATTCGACTTTATGCTGCTCTCATAGTTATCACCTTTAATTACAAAATACCCGTAATCAACCTGAGTCAAGCATGGATTTTTGTAGCTGGCACATTAAATCAAAATCCAATTGCAGACATCACAGCTACTATACTGGTTGAATTTTTGAACATTGTGGGTTTTGCAATGCATCAAACGTACGGTAAACAATTTTTAAAATTATTACAATATATTGATACATTTTATTTGAAAAAAATCATACTAGTTACACCTAAAGGCCATGGTGGACCTATTACTCGTTTAAATAGCTTTATATCGAAAAGCCTATGTACTGGGTTCATTGAAGAGCCTATAGGTACGCTAGCCATTAATTTTTTAGATTTTTTTTTGTTGTAACTATATCTTATTATATTAGTATTTATAAAAATGTTAAAAAAAAAAAAATTAATTCAGAAAAAACAAAACAAAAAAAAAAAATAATAATCACTAGTTAAATTATTTTAAGTTAATTTAAAACAATCTTTATTTATTGAGAAAATCCTTATTTACTGAGAAAATATTTATTTATTGAGAAAATGCGTATTTATTGAGAAAATGCTTATTTATTGTGAAAACACTTATTTATTGAGAAAACGCTTATTTATTGAGAAAATCCTTATTTACTGAGAAAATATTTATTTATTGAGAAAATGCGTATTTATTGAGAAAATGCTTATTTATTGTGAAAACGCTTATTTATTGAGAAAACATTTATTTATTTACAAAATTGCTTATTTATTAAGAATAAATTGTTACTGTATATGCTACATAATGCTTTATCGTTAGTAGCACTCTTTCTAATTAATGATTTAACTTAATTTTATTGAATGTTGAATTTTTTTTTTTAATTTTTAAAATGTTTTTTGATTTGTCGATGATTCACTTTTTGATCCGAACGTATAATTTTTGTCTTTTGTGTTAATGTGCTCATAAAATTGTGTATACTATTTAGAACATATTTGTATTGAGTTATTTATGTATTAATTTATTATCATTGTTTTTATTTTTTAAAAATTTTACAATTTTTTGAAACCTTGTTTAAGTCATTATTTAAGTCTGAATAAAATGAACAAAATGTGTGCAGAATATTATTATTTTTTTATTCCTATTATATTTCAAAAGATGAATTATTTAGTATTTAACTATTCTAGCAGTAATGAAAACAACAATAAAATGTCAAAGTATTTTTTTTATATGTTATATTGAGTGTAATAAGATAAACAACTATAAATTACTTTTTACATTAAGGTTAATCATGATCACATATCATAATCAAAAAATTGGACATACTTAACAATAGGTACACTTTGATCTTCGGGTGAGGCTTGGTGGGCGCATTAAACTTTAAAGCAATAAAAATTCATGTTTTCAATAAAACGATGCTGAACAGAGCTTCAGTTTATACAAGATATTTAACTTTAGTACCTTAAAAATTATTATTATTATTATTTAAAAAGAACAAAAAGCCGGACATACTTCGCACGATGGGTGTACTTCGCACGACGGGTGGTATTCTCTTGACGGGCGTATTAAATTTTAAAGAAACGATAAATCATTTCTTCAGTTAAACGATTCTGAACAAAGAAAGTTAATAATAATAAAAAAAAAAATTTTCAAAAAATGTCCAAAATTTTTTTTCACATTTTCAAAATTTTCTTGCGCCAAAATCTTTTTTATAGGATTTTCTATCTATGTTTAAATTTTCATAAAATTTGGATAAAAAAATAATGGTTTCCGAGTCGTTTTTGTCAAATTTTGGGTAGTTTTTTCCAAAAAAAAAAATTGAAGAATTGAGAAATTCAAATAATGACCTCTCTAAAGTACAATCTAGAGGCAAATCAGGTTTCAAAAAGTTATTGATCGAAACTTTTGGACAAGTATTTCTATACAAAAAGTTGTACACAGAACAAAAAAAAAAAGAAAAATAAAAAAAAAATAAACATCATTGTAAAAACACTAGCTTTTTCACTTCATTCAGAATCTAAAAGAATTTATTTATTTACGCAGTCAGTTTTATTCCCATTATTAATTGAGAATAGAAAAGTTCAAGAGACAAAGTATACAAAGTATATGCAAAAATTTAAAAACTCATATATTAAAAATGTTATTTCACCAATATATTTTTCATAGTATTGTCTATTATTTATATTTAAAGTAATACAATATCTATATATCTTATATATATATATACGAAGGTTAATAAATGTTCTACATGCTCGTCTACATGTAATAGTAGAGATCTCTTGACCACTAGCGCTATAAGTTCAATCTGATACTACCACATAGACTTCATGTGAAACGGTGTTTACCAATCTTGAAACTTTTGGGCAAATATTTCTTTATGAAAATGAGTGCACTAAAAAAAAATAAAACCCAGACATATTTCTCACGATTCTTTGCACCTCGAGTGGGATACTCTTGACTGGTGTGTTAATTTCAAAGAAACAATAAATTATTTCTCCAATAAAACGTTTCTGAGCAAAGATGCAGTTAATATACAATAGTAAATAGTAATTTTCAGTATGTTTGACAAGTGATATTTAATAAAAGATTAATCCATGTTCAATTCATTATTTGTGCAATTGATCAAATATATATAATAAGTACAAGTATCAAGTGGTCGAAAATTTGACCACAAAAACAATATTAATTCATTTTTGTATGATTGTAAACTGATTTTACATAATATAGTACTCATAAACACATATTTGACTTAAATGTTGAACTAATAATTAATTTGTCACATACAACATTTAAGAAAAACAAAAATTGATATAATATAATCCATTGAAATTTTATATATTCCCCTAAATTTTCAAGTGTATCAAGAATAAAAAATATTAAGAAATCAAAACTTACAAAAAACGAGAAATTTCCGTTATTTATAAAATACTATACTAAACTCGAAATTGATGAAATATTTTTGAAATTATTATGAAGTACTTTCGTGACCATTCTTAATAGTTGATAAAAGTTTCAAGTTTCTTGCTACATTATTTTTGAAGTTATGATAAAAACAATTTTCAATTTTACAAAATTTCCGGTAATAGCAAATTTTACCATTGTTTGTCAATTTTTTAATAGATATTCTTTGTTTTTGGAAAAAGTGAAATTTAAAAAATTATCTTTTTTAAGCACTATATGGGTGTGATATCGGATCTATAGAGATCTAATCAAAACTTTTGGACAAGTATTTTTACGCGTATCCAGAAAGATAAAAAAAATAAACATCATTGTAAAATCTTAAGCTTTTTTGCTCCGCTTAGAATCTAAAAATAAAGTTAAGTTAGATATAGTTATATTAAGTTAAGTAAAATAAAGAAAAAATAAGTAAATTATAGACAAGAATGCCGGACATAATTCGCACCACGGGTATTTTTCGTTCCTCAGATCAGTACACTTGGTAGGTGTATAAAACTTTAAAAAAACAATAAATCATTACTTGAATAATACAATTCTAAATAAAGAAAGTTAATTACATAAAGAACAATAATATTTCAATTCATCATTTTCAACACACCCACCTAGAGAGCATCTAGCGTGAGGAATGAAGAATACTCGTGGTGCTAACTACTGCTAAGTATGTGAGGCTTTCTTGTCTATACTCTACTTATCTTTGATTTACTTTACTTTACTTCACTTCACGTTACTTAATTACACTTTACATTACTTTACTATTTTTTATCTAATAGGTATAGAAAATGAAAAAGAATTAGGTAATGAAAAAAAAGTGTTGGAAAAAAATGTCAACATTTTTTCTACATTTTCATAATTTTCTTGCGTTAAAATATTTCTCATATTATTATCTTTCTGTCTTTAAATTTTCATTAAGATTGGATAAAAAAAAAAAACAGTTTACAAGTTTTTTTTGTCAAATTTTGAGTACTTTTTTCCAAACTTTGAAAAAACATTGAAAGTTTTGAAAAATTACATATTTAAAAGTACCATAAAGAGGCAAATTCAGTTTCAAAAAGTTATTGATTGAGACTTATAGACAAATATTTCCATGAGAAAAAAGTAAAATAAAGTATAGATAAGAAAGCCGGACATACTTCGCGCTATAGATATTCTTCGCTTCTCATGTCAGACGGGTGTGTAGAATTTTAAAGAAATGATAAATCACTTCTTCAATACGATGATTCTGAACGAAGGAAATTAATAACATAAAGAACAATATAGTTGCCGTCATTTTCAGTACACTCATCAAGAGTATCTGACTCGAAGAGCAAAGAATATCTGTGGAGCGAAGTATGTCCAGCTTTTTTATCTATACCTTACTTATCTTTTTGTAATTTAATAAAGAAGAGAAAAAAATAATTTAAAGAGAAAAAAAAGTGTTGGAAAAAATGTCCAAAATTTTTATCTTTACATTATCCAAATTTTCTTGCGCCACCAAAATGTTTCTCATATTATTGTCTATCAATGTATAGATTTTTATACAGTTTGGATAAAAAAAAATGGTTTTCAAGTCTTTTTGACAAATTTTGCCCAAATTTTTAGAATACTAATGAGAATTTAGAAAAATTGTCTCTCTAAAATACCATCCTGAGGCACATTCAGTTTTATAAAGTTGGTGGTTGAGACTTTTGGACTAGTATTTCCGTATGAAAAAGTATTCAACAAAAAAAATTAAATAAAAATCATTTTAAAAACACTAGCTTTTTTGCTTCGTTCAAAATCTAAAAGAATAAATATTATGATAAAAAACACTGGCTGGTTTCTTTGCTCTACTCAGAATCTAAAAAAAGTAAATACAAGACAAAATAAAATTACATTATTTTAGACTGAACAACTACATATTATAAATTTTAATCACTGAAGTGATCCATATTTTAAGGCATTTTCACTTCTAAATTCTGAAGTATAATTTACCAATTTAAAATCAGGCATAGTGAGATTTAAAGGTTTTTATACTGAAATTGTCAAAAATCAATTATTCATTTTAAAAAATAGTTCATGTTTGACTAATTATAAAGTAATTAACTAGTAGAATTACAATTATGTTTAGTAGGTACCTTTAATTATTATTTAAATATAACAGTATTTTTTAATTATATTTGAAACAAAAATTATACCTAATTTAAACCTTAAAATAATAATAAATAGGTTGGTCAGTATATCCATTGAGTTTAAACATGTATATATCACTTTCAGTGGCGGATCCACGGGAGGGGTTTTGGGGGTTAAAACCCCCCCCAAAATCACAAAAAATATATATTAAAAATCAATAATTTTATGAATGAAGAAAAAGATTTTTTTTTTTTAAAGTATAAGGCAAAGTATATAAATTTTTTTTTTATTTGTACAAGAAGTAAGTTGTCTTAGATTTAAATAAATGTATTATACTGCTGACTGTTATCTTAATTAAATTATTTCATACACTTAAATAAAATTTTACAATAAAATTAAAAGTTTTGAATTAAATTTTTCTTGTTTTTTTGAAAAATTCTTCAAAAACCTCATCAACTGATACATTAATATC
>JAIPRM010011334.1:0-12984 GCA_025469315.1 Stegophylla sp. TES_Ste_2020
AAAGTTGTACACAGAAAAAAAAAAAAAAAAAGAACATCATTGTAAAAACACTAGCTTCTTCACTTCGTTCAAAATCTAAAATCTAAAATTTTCTCGTTTTCCATTTTCTAAAATAAAAATATAAAATTAACAGATAATAAAAATTACGCACGACGCAGGATGCAATTGTACCTTACAGTTGCGTAAAGAATGAACATAAGAACGCACAGAACAAGCGGTGCAGCGGCTGGCAGCGTATAACTGAACCCAGTTTCAATATTATCTACTCGTATAAATCGCTGTTTATTCACTCTGGCCTCTCCGCAATACCCTGTCATAACATATAAATATGTAATGACTGAAACGGCCGGGCGGCAGTTTCACCCAAACGTTGTCCGTCGTATTGACGGTATCAGAAAAAACCATCAAAAGAAACTATTATTTATAGATTATGTGGCTTGTCTACTACTAATGATAATAAAAACAGTAAATACTCATAATAATTTATATTATATAATATATTAGAAAAAAAAATTTTTATGAATTCTTATGATTTATTAGAAGCAAGTAGATATTTTTATGGGGAGACTCAGTTTCAAAGTCTTCCCTGACGGGTCGCCACTAATTGAACTACGATTTACTAAAAATATTGCGAGCAAGGCCGTAACTGAAAATAAATTTCGGGGATGGTCCAAAAAGAATAACCTTTTTTTGCTTGTGTCAGATTTTTCAATGTTTTTTTTTTTTAGGGGGGCTGGACCCCGTTAATGACCTTAGCACCACGTGCCATTTAATTTTAAATACTGTTTAAACTATAAAACTCGAAAACTAAATTAACTTGACAAGAAAAAAAATATACATCTGTATATGTAAAATTCTGTACTGCTTTACTTTTGATAATAAATTACGTAATAGATTCTAGTTTTAGTAGGTACTTATTTTTAGGGTTTAGTTTAAAAATCTAATTTACGGCATATTTTACAACTTTTTTCAGATTTTCTATAGCTTACCCTTATTTTATCGGAAAAACTATAGAGAACTTCGAAAAATTACCTCTGTAAAATACTGGAACAACAAAATTTTCCGCTAAAAAAGCACTGATACGTGAGTACTGATTCGAATTGTTTTCAATTAGAATAACTACATCCGAACAAAAAAGGTATAATAGCTATGAGGCTGCGATAAAAATATATTTAGTATAATTTTATACAAATAGTAATTATAATATTTGCTATTTTACAAAATGAGAACAACATTTTTTAGCAATGTATAATTATTAAGTAGACACCGGTCTCAAGTATTCCCTTACCTACTGCCCCTGCAATTTATAACTTTAAAATATATTGGAGTAAAAATTATTTAAAAATGGTAAAAATGTCGAGAAGGGTCTGGACTCCATGGATCCTCCCTCGAATACGCCTTGACTTCGAGTAATCTATTATTGTCTATCAAACACAGGTTTATCCAGCGAGACAATGTCTACCCCCATTTAAATTTGTTTCTTTTCCCAAACTTATTAAACATTGGGTTACGTGGTTTGGAAATAATATTTCCATTATACCTATACATATATAGATGTTGAGACTTAGGTTCAATTGTCTTTATTCTTACATATAGTTTTATGTGAACTGTGGTGGTCTGACAGGTGTGATTAGGTACACAGCGTGTTATTACGTCTCAAACTTGTCTATTATTATTCATTTAAAAAAAAATAATTTTAATCATTCTGTCACTTTATCAATGTTATCGTGCTTAGCTGCGTCCCGTGATACTCGTACTGATTCCCACTAACGGTACTAACCACAATAAATTTATTTCATTGTGTATGATCACATTTTTGATAATCGGTGAAAATAATCATATCTTGAATTTGAGGGGGATCGGCCCTGGGCCAAAGTAAATTTAAGATGAGCCTGACCCACCCAGGCCTTCTTGGCTACGTGCCTGAAATTTAGACAGGTACTATGGGCATTTATGACAAGTTAAAATGATTTGAAATTTGGCTTTTGAAAGAATCCTGTTGAATATTTATTCGGTGTCGTAGTTGAACAATTATTTCTCTACCATTTTAGTTAACAATTAAAATGATCTTTAAAATATTAAAGAGAATAGGGTATCTCATTTTATCAAACGAGGCTATCGAAATATTTTTGGGCCTTCAAAATTTGTTTCTAATACGTTTAACGATGAAAGTACTTCGAAACCTCCGAGGAAGAAATGTAAGCATTATATTACAGACAAAAGTATGTAGAACGGCTTCAAATTTTACGGCTCTTCGAATTACGTTGAAATAATAATGCCTCTGGTTTACCGAATTAATAGATAAAACAACTTCGTCTGAAGATAATGGTTGTGTTTACAGACATTCATTTATAGTGTACGTTTTGAATCACTTCCGTCTTCGTACTTATCTACCTCGTACACTATTTTGTTCTGTGGCGTACTAATGGTTTTAATAGTGTCCCCAGATACGTGTTTCGATTGTCACGCGTCATTGATTTCACTTTGGTCAGACGACGCTATGCTCTTAAAAATGAATGAGCACCGACGGCGACCGGCAGGCGGGCGCCCCGATTTCATTGCTCGGCGCTTATTTCGTTATAATATGATGACGCCACTGGTTTTGTTTATTTTCTACCTGTCGACTCAGCCATCAGACGCTAAAAATATTAAAAATGTTAAAAATTAATGGAATTCAAACCACACTCTAACACAACAACCTTGTGCTACATAAGCAGTAACGAATTTTTTTTTTTTTTTTGACTCAAATTTTCAAGTTAGAAATTGTATTCTGCTGTTTTAGAAAAATTCAAAATAGCCTTTTTGTAAACCTGATGTATAGTAAAATCTCTATTTAAGGTTCAGTCATTTATTTATTATGATTTTTTAAACTTTTTGAAAATGTGAATTTTATTATGTGTAATGTTGAATTTTTAATAGTTATGTGATCATTCAAACCAAAATATTCTTTTTATAGGTATCGTGTTTCATATACATCGGTCGAACCAATCTTCTTTTATAAGCTTTCAAGTGTGTAGAATGCTGTGTTATACTAGCGTATTCCATTAAAACGCTAACTTTAAACCGTTTTAGAGAACAAAATTGACTCACGATTTTTGAGGTTTTTTTTTTAGGATAATTTAACATATATATGAGTGTGATTATATTAAATTTTCAAGTCTTAATATAAAGAATTCCAAATTTTATGAAATAAAATGTTACAAAAAACGAGAAATTTCCAATACTTTCAAAATTTTATACTTAACTCAAAATTAGTCAAATATTTTTAAAACTTTTATGAAGTATCCATGTGACCATTTTTAGTAGTTGGTGAAAGTTACAAGTTTTTATTTCCATTATTTTTGATGTTATGTTAAAAAACAAATTTTAATTTTATATAAACTCCAATAATAGCATATTTTACCGTTTTTTGTCAACTTTTCGATAGACTTACCTCGATTTTGAAAAAAGTAATGAGAAATTTCAAAAATGGCATTTATGTGGTATCACCTGTGTATGATTTTCGGTCTAAAAAGTTACTGATTGAAATTTTTGGACAAGTATATCTATACAAAAAAAAAAAAAGATTTCCAGAAAGGAGAAAAAATAAACATTATTGTAAAAATATAAGCTCCTTCACTCTGCTCAGAATCTAAAAATTCAAGGAGGAATTGAACACTCTAATCCCCTCTCATGTTTATGCCACTGAAAAACCGGTACTTTAGAGAGGCAATTTTCGCATAAAATTTGCAATTTATTGTGTAAGGCCTGAAAATTTTATTCAAGGTCATTCATATTATGTAACTTATTTTAGTAAAATTTTGAACTGTAAGATCTTCAAAAACATTGTAAAATTGATCATTTTTACGAATAAGTAAATCAACATGATTTATTCAGTTATGATATTGTCCAACATACCTAATATAAAATTGACAATAATCAGTCTTCCCACTTATAAAACTTTAGGAACGCTTCTGGTCTGAGTGCTTTCTTAATAAGTTTTTCAAGGGGGTTCGTAAACTGAGTCCCAAATCTATAAATTTATTGACTCACGGATTTAAAAAAAATGGCAAATAAACTGAGTAGTGAGTATCATTGTTAAAAAGGTTGTAGGTAAACTGAGTTCTTTAAATTAATAGTGCGGTATATTTATCGTACCTACCAATGTGTATTTTAATTTTTGTTGTGATATAATTTATACTTTATGGTTAAACAACCCTTTATTTTTAACTAGATAGTTTGTTAAGCTACTTAAACTGTAGTATGTTTATTATTTTTGTAATATTTTAAGTATAACAACTACCGAGTTATAATTGTCATAATTGTCATAATTTCTTCTTATATAAATTACATAGGAAAGATTTATATTAAAATACGATCGTATTTTTATTGAATTCATACCATAGAATTGTTTGGCTTCATATTTCGCTGTTTCTTGTAAAAAAAAAAATAATAATACGCACACTTTACAACGATGGATATGTTATTATTAATTAAACATTTATTTTCATACGCTGTTCAGTTTATCATGTTGAAGATAAAATTTAGCTGTCTATATAAGGAAACTAGTCTCAAGCCAAATAGATGGATTTTCCAAACATAAATTTTTTTTTTGTTAGTATAGCGGGTAGTTATAGTATTGATACTTGAGACTCAGTTAACCGAACAGATAAAAATTACCATGATTCAATTTATCGGTTGATAAAATGTACCAAGTAATTTGTGACTCAATTCAGGTTAGGGAAATGGACCTTCAAATCCGGACCCTAGTAATAACTATAAACATTGTAGAAAATTACAAAGTACCAAGCACCAATATATTTGATAATATTATCAAATAGATAACTAAAATTTAATTTCATGAATACTTCCTATATTTTACCACTTTATTCAAAGTTTTTCTTTCATTTGGGAAAATTTTTGAGAATTTCAAATAATGCCTTCTTTAATACACTCAGTTAAAATTTTTTCTGATTTACTAAAGGACAGAACGAAACATCTTAGGACAGCTAATACTACCCAAAAATATAGTTATGGACATAGAAAAAAACATATCATTTTAGAGCCAATATATTTTTCACTTTGCTCAGAATCTGAAAAATTTCCAGAGGCTTTAACATCCAACTCCACTTCCTCCCCCTTGGATATGCCATAAAATGACACGAAATTTTAAATTT
The DNA here is from genome assembly GCA_025469315.1 of Stegophylla sp. TES_Ste_2020. Lineage (NCBI taxonomy): Eukaryota > Metazoa > Arthropoda > Insecta > Hemiptera > Aphididae > Stegophylla > Stegophylla sp. TES_Ste_2020. The sequence goes on from JAIPRM010011334.1 coordinate 5,157, forward strand.
TAAACTGTTATCTACACATAATAAACATAAGCATATAAGTAGTAGTACTTCTTATAAACATTACTGCTACTTCCGTTCATAGTACTATTGACACTATTATTGAGATATTATCGTAAATTATTATTGTTCACAAACCAGTAAACACGAATAGATATTTAAACTGCGATAATTTTCTGTTCAAATTTAAATTACAAATACATTGTTTCGTCAGTTTATTCAACGGGTTTTAGACCTGAACATAAATTGTAGGAAGGACAGTTACTCGTCTGTAGATTTCCCTCGGAGGACATGGACTTGACTTGCCACGGGGAGTTCGTGTAATAGTCTGAAATGTTCCGCGAGTTTATGTTCGCTGTTGGATCAAGAACAAACGCACGTGTTCTCTGATGTTGGCAAGATCGTAACTTGGTATCAGATAAAGTCCAAATGTTAGAAATTGGATCATATACTTCGAACGTATCGCACTTATCACCTCCCATCACGTATATTAATCCATTCACAGCAACAGCACCTACATACAAAGTATCACTTGACAAATTATTAAAATGTAATTTTAATTCAAATACGATATAGTGTCGAGTTATAAACATTTTATACGGTGGACAATTATTATGGACACTATTTCATTATATGCATTGGCACAATGAAGAGGGGGTCACTTTGGGTTCCAAACAAAATCAACACCCATCTAAATAATATTGAAATTTTTGTTTAAAAATAAATATCCTGTGGTGTAGTAATAATCAGGCTTCTTCGAGACAATATACACTTGAAATCATAAAAAATAAAGATGTTTATTTTTAATTATACAAATTAAATTAAAAAAAAAAAGTTTGTTATGATAACATTGAAAATTTAATTATTAAAAATTAAATATTAACTGAGAAAAGTAAAAAAAAAAAAAAATTTGATAAGAAAAAAAGTGTTGAAAAAAATTTACATATTTTTAAAATTTTCCTACGCTGAAATGTTTCTTATACTATTTTCTATTATTATTATATTCATACTGTCTATCTATATTGAATTTTTCATAAAATTTGAATTAAAAAAGATAGTTTCTTGGTCTTTTTTTATTAAATTTAGGGAAATTTTTTCCAAATTTTGAGAAAACTACTGAAAATTTCGAAAAATAACTTCCCAATAGAACCATCAACAGGCAAATTGTAATTCAAAAATTGCTGGTCGACACTTTTGGACAAGTATTTCTGTACAAAAATGTGTAAACATAAAAAAAGTGAATATCATTAAACACTAGTTTCTTTGCTCCATTCAAGAACCTATATAATATAGAAAAAAAAAAAAAAAAAAACGAAAATTACACCATGTCTTACTGGTACTCTTCTAAAGGTTAAAAGTGGATTTTTCGAAATCGCGTATACTCCGTCACCAAGTGAGATGACGACGAGAAACTCCACACGATTTCAAGCTTCCCGGTTAATACTCGCTTTAAATTCTGGTCGCTCACTGGACTTTCTATTGCGACTGGGTGGGTTGGTATTCGAAATCTACCGTACTGGGGTAGACAATATCCGAATAGAGCCCCAAGAGTCATGGCACGAAGTATGTTCGTCATTTTGTAAATTAATAATAGTAGTGTGGCGGCGTAGCAGCTTATATATAATTCTAGCAAAACCTCTCCCCATAAAACAGATATTTCTCTTGTCGTCCCTATGTTTAGTTTTAGTAATTTCCTTTTATCTCACCTGCATTCCACCTTGCAATATTCATATCAGCAATATCGTACCACGTGTTTGTAGAAGGATTGTATTTCATTGCCAATTTTAAAAATTCTCCAATTTTCAAACCACCCAATAAATACAAACAACCTTTTAAAGAACAAGTAGCGTATCCGTACCATCTTGAAAAATTTTTTTCGCTAGCTCTTTTCCACTTATTATCAATCGGATTGTATTGAAATAGATATTCAGTACTGACCTAAATTAGAAAAAATTAAGGTAAATAGTTAAAAATATTAATTAATGTTATTCTTTGTATCAATTATAATTATATACATTAAAAATGATATATTATGCTATTAATTATTATAATATGATATATGAATGTAATTTAAAATTTTACATATTAACTCACACAAAAAACATGGCCATTTATTCCAATTAAATTTCTGTACTTGGGTTTTCCATCTATCAATTTTTCAAGATCTTCCCATTCCTTTGTGATCAAATTATAACGTTTAAAATATCCAATCGGTGACATCTGTACAACAATAAAATTAGTATTGATTTGATTTTTGAAGTTTTTCTTCAGATTATTTGTGAACTTTTAGTGGTTGAATACTGAAATAATTTAATATTAGGTCTAGGTAGTTAGCATACGAAAAAAGAACAACGACTACATTAACTTCAATATAAATGGAAGAAAATTCGAAACAACAAATTGTAGAAATAAACTAAAAAATTTTTAGGTATTCAGTCTCCTCAACTCAGGGTGGCAGAGTTGATTTGATTTTTGTGTTTCCATTTTATTTCGGAATCATTTGAATTCAGGTAATTTCTTACGAACAATTTCGATATTTATTTATTTTTAAATCTATTAATAGGTGTTAGGTTTCATCAACACAATAACATATAATGACGTATTTATAGTGGTAGAGGGGCTTTAGGTATTAAAATTTTAGGAATAGAGGTACGTTCTATATTGTATTAAAAGAAGTGATCAAAAGCGTGAAATAAAGTTACTCCTTAAAATTTAATTTACTGTGTAGGACCTAAAATGAATACAATATTTTCATAATTTTAAATAAATTGTCATTTATCAACTAGTTAATTTACACATGTTTAAAACAAAAAAATTTTTTTTTTGTAAGTTTTTATTTAATAACATTTTGAATTCATAATATTATTACTAAAAATTAAACACAACGTCACACACATATTTAATGTCTAATGAACCTGAAAAATTTCGATAATCGTAAGCCATCTTTTGTTTTTAGAACTGTTTAATGTTAGAATTTGTAGTGACATGGATTGTGCTCTTTTAGTCTACCTTTATTGGTAAATAGTATGTACTCTTTTAGGTGATGGTATTGCGGGTAAAAAATTTAAAGTGTCCGCCTTTTGTGTGAGTCATTTACACTATTGGTATTTTTCGCTCCACAGTTCAGGTGTATTGAATTTCAAAGAAACGATAAATGATAATTTTTGTTGAATAACAAAACCATCCATGTTCATTTCATTATTGGTTTTAATGTTGAATTTTTGATAATTATATTACGTAATAATAAGAAATAGAAATCTGCAATTATTTGGATTAACTGTGATTTGAGTCATAATTTTAACTACAAACGTTTATAAAAATTTGTCCAATGAGCCAACTCATCATTATTATATATTTTGGTGTTGGATGTTAAGAAACTTGAATGCATTTAAGGATAAATTATTGTGAAATAGAAGTAGGCATGGGATTTTGTTTTTTTTATTTGATAAAAATTTTGAGTGGAGGGAAAAAACTAGTGTTTTACATAGCTTTGATATTTATTTATTTTCTATAAACACTTTTTTGTATAGAAATACTTATTTATAAGTTATTATTATTAAAAAGAAATCATAAAAGTATGTATTTTAATAATATCTATGCACATAGATTACTTAATAATTTATACATTTGTATTATTATGACGTGAAGTATAATACATTATGTTACTTGCCTCTATAATAATAATTTTTTTGTAAACCTATAATACGGTTTCAATTTAAATGTATAGGTATGCAGAAAAGTTTGTCAAATAATAACGTACATATTTTTTTTCAAGTGGATAATTTCCTAAATTATAAATAATAAAAAAACAACATAATTGTTAACATATGTCGAGTCAGTGGTTCCCAAACTATATACTAACACTGCAGTTATATCGCCAAAATAATAATTATGTGCTGAATTGTTTGGCGTTGAATCGTCAGCACCTAAACATCACGAATTATGAAAAAAATCTATCTTAATTTTAATTCAATCAATTGTGTTCTACTTTCAAGTGATTACGACGGTTGTGATCAAACTAAGAAATCTAAAAAATAAAGATTAAGAAATATTCCAAGGAACACAGCTAAACTCTGGCTGGTCATTAAAGACATTAATCATATTCTGTAAAATCCTACAATTAGTTTTATTCATATAAGTTTATATTTAAAATGTTTAAATTAATTAACTTTTTTACATTGCATACCTTATATATTCTATTATAATTTAACATTTTATTCAAACATAATATTTTGAATGAAACTATTTAAGAAGGTGAATTTTTTTTATTTGACATTTTTGGAGCTTAAACGCATATTTTTAAGAGGAAATTTTATGGCGCTTAGTGCATATAAATCTGAGCCCTACAAATAAGTGTATACAGTATGCATACAGAAACTGTTATAATATAACAGTTTCTTACATTTTGGATCTCCCCCTTCCCCATCCACCAAAAAATGTTGGAAATGCAACTCTGATTATATGTCTATGTAAAAGGTATTGGAGTGTAAACACAATTTATTTTATAACAACTAGTTTACTTATACTAAGTAATAATATAAAATATTTATTTTATTGATATGTATCTGGAATAGATAATGGAGTTTCATATAAACTATGTAAACACCATCTAAAGATAATTTCTTTAACCTTATAATACACTGCATAGATTTTACAAAATCTAAAAATATACATCAGTTTATTAATTTATCAAATGAATAATTATGTATTTTTATGAGTACAAATATAAACTATAATATTCTAGTTTTATAATATTGTAGTTACCATATACACGCATTCAGCTAATTCAACTAGACTCGAACAAACTCCTGTACTGTCGTTGTTAAACTCGATATTTCCAACAGAATTCCATTTATGCAATTTTCCGTTGAAAATATCTGCAGACCTATAACAAATATGAAGCATATAGCAATTTATATAGAAAAAAAGCGATTTAATTTTCAAACAGATTAAAACAATTTATTATTTATTGATAGTAGGTATTTCTAGAATTTCAATTCAATACGTTGAAATGAAGACTATAATTATCTATTCACTTGTAGCGTGATTTAAATGATTTAAAAAAAAAAAAAAAAAGAGAGAAATAACAGTTATTTATATATTTTACAATGCATGAATAAAAATGATAAATTTGGAATATTCTATAAAATATTATATTCCGTGTGACTGGAGATATTATGATACGTTTTATCAGATTAACTCTTATTGATACAATATCTTGAAGACTTAAACGAATGCCACAAAAGCTTGCGAGCATCGATAACTATAACTATAGTACACATTTCGTAGGGTGTTTGCCGATTGCTTTTAAAATGACCTTTTCATATACCAAATTACACTCAGGACTTTTCAGGGTCTATAGACTAATTGCGTGCTGATGAAAATCAAAAAAATAAATACAAAATAATAATTAAAATAAAGCACGATAAAATTAAATATAAAACGCTCAATGATATCTTTAAGTATATTAGTTATATAATATATTTTATGCATTTAATAATATATTATTAGTTGTTTTAATTCGTAGAATTTTCAAGTGTTTTATGTGATAAATGCCAATTATTATCTAATATAAGTTTATAAAATCAAAATTAAGTGAATAACCAATATAATCGTATTAGCAGACAGGTATTCGAAATAATCAATAATAGTAGTAATATGGATAGAAACTAAAAATTATGTTTGATTAAAATAATATAGAACGTGTTATGCGTGAATAAATAAAAAATTAAGTAAATCCCAGAATAAAGTTCGAAATGCCAAACTCGATAACATGTTAAACGTGGTTTGTGTCTTGATTAATATTAATAGATCAATATAGCGAGAGTGGTATCTGCTCTGTGAGTTCCTATATTGTAGCAGAACACTCCAAATCAATTTTTAGACACTAACCACGTTTTCATGATTCTACGATTTCAAATCCTTATAGTCGAGTGAGTTAATTGTAGGTTTTATCTATCTGTGTTTTCTGCCCGTTAACAGCATTCCTATTGTTCAATTATCATTGAAATGTAAATCCTCAAAACTTGCTAGCATATAGCCGGATTTTTCAAACAATGATTTATTGAACTACAACTACTCATTATTTATTTACTAATTCAAAATTAGGTAAATAGAACTCTTAAGTTAAAATTAAAATGATTACGTTGTAATTTGGTGGTCGATATTATATTCACGACTTACGTTTTATATTGTTTATCTTATCACTAATGATGTAGAATACGTTAACATTTAAACTGTTATTCAAGATCAAAATTATAAATAAAATTCATGTAATTTATGTTAATTTACCAAACACTGTTCTCTGTATTATGTTTTGTGCAAAAAATTCTTCCATCACTGAGTATAATGCTATTGAATGTACTCCACGTAAACGCATTCGCTCCGAGTTGTTCATTTTCTGTATTCATCCATTCCAAATTATATTCTCCGTTCGTGTATGAGGCAATTATTATCAACTTTTGGAAAAACATTCATATTTAATATACACTATGGTGATTAGTTTAATATTGCCTACACGTTGAAGTAAGTACACAAATAAAATATAGCTTTGTGTCACAACCGCAAAGCTGGATATTTATAGTAGGTACCAACTTTTTTATCGTATTTCTAACGTCCATAACCTGTATTTATTTCCTGGTGTTAAGATATTTTCGATAAGATGATATAAAAGTATACTGTAGAATGATAAGAGCGAAAAAAAAAACCATGACAAATACGGATAACTTGAAAAGTAGACAGTACGTTTTTTTTATAAAATTATGTAATGTGTACTTAGGTACTTTTAAAAATTACTGATTTTAATATTTAAAAGTTTCATTAAATAAACCAAAAATGATTATAAACAATCTGTTATATTAAAGTAGTCACTGGACCATAGTAATCAAAGTATAAAAATAATAATTAAAATTTTACTTGTATAAAAATTGTACTTTAGAGAGGTAATTTTTTGAATTTCTTAATTCTTCAATGTTTTTTTGGAAAAAACTACCTAAAATTTGCCAAAAACCTCGAAAACCATCATTTTTTGATCAGAATTTTATGAAAATTTAAATGTAGATAGAAAAACCTATAAAAAGAATTTTGGCGCAAGAAAATTTTGAAAATGTGAAAAAAAATTGTGGACATTTTGTTTTCTTATATTATTAACTTCCTTTGTTCAGAATCGTTTTACTGAAGAAATGATTTATCGTTTCTTTAAAATTTAATACGCCCGTCAAGAGAATACCACCCGTCGTGCGAAGTACACCCATTGTGCGAAGTATGTATAAAGTAAGTATAAATTATAAATAATTGTAGGTACATTAACAATATTATTTGTATTATAATTATTTTATTATTGAGTAACAAGTTTTTTTTTAATCCGCCGAATTGACGTGTAGAAAATTAATTGCGTCAAATTTAAAAGAATGGTATGCGTCCAATTATCTTGCGTTGAAATTACCAAGTCGGAATGTTCCGGTGTGTAATAGATAGAATAATCCTAACCAAAAATAAACAAAATAAAACACGTGTAACGTATAGATTACGCCTTATATTTACGCAGATACCACTATATATACATTGTTCAATATTTTCTTCGTATTATTACTATTTTTTATCTGTACAATGTGTATAAAAGGTTTTTATAACTTAACTCCAGGCCTGTATTTGATTTTTATCACATTCAGAAAACGCAGTTGAACCCTTATAAAAAGCTAAAAGACTATTATGTTTTTTAGATTCTGAACGAAGTGAAGAAGCGTATGATTTTACAATGATGTTTATTTTTTTGTTTTTTTTTTTTCTCTTTCTGGAAAAACTTTTTCGTATAGAAATACTGGACCAAAAG
>JAIPRM010011335.1:0-12984 GCA_025469315.1 Stegophylla sp. TES_Ste_2020
CACTCAGAATATAAAAAATATTTTACCACATTAAAACAAAATAAATATTTAACACAATTTTGACGCCTCTCCAAAATTTGCCGCCCTATGCGCCTGCATAAGTCGCTGTGCCTTAAATCCGCTCCTGAGCTTAGGCCAAAATCACTAGTACTTATCTAGTAGGTAATTACTATTAATATATTTCAATAATATTCTCGACTTTTGTGTATTTTCAATTTTAATTGTTTACAATATAACTTTGTACACAAAAAAATCAATTTACTTAACTAAAAATAATCACATACATAATATAATGTATAACGAAATAATATATTCTATAAAAGCATATTATTATACCTACTTAATAGCTTTACTATCACAAAGTTTATATGACAAAACATATATAATTTTAAAGGACCATTCATTATAACGATTTCATGCATATTTAAAATGGTTGTACCTAGTAGATACCAATAAGACCATCCATGTAATCACGCCACCGACGGTTAAAATATTAATAATAATTTCCTTGTAATTAATGTCACATTAACTCACGTTTATTGCCAGGACTATGTATGCCGGTTTTACAGCTAGGTCTGTGGATTGATGGTACGAAGAAGAAGGCGACGGTGATGGTGACTGGACGGAGCGCGCGTCTTGTACGTGATGGTACGTGTTGTGTTCGTATTGGATCCAATTGAGTTCGAAGAAATTGACAGCCAACAGGATAACACACATAAACAGCATCAAACAGACAACCGGGGGCAAGGAAAACCATCTCAGTCTCATTTTGCTATTCTGTCGGGAACAAAGAAGAAGGAGGAGAAGAAGAAAAACCGTTTAAAAACGCTGGTACTGAAGGTAATGAAGCTAGCAAATCTCAGGTGCCTAACTCTAAACCGTAAGACCGAAGATCCTCGCAACACACACGTGCCATGGGCATGACATTGTATGTCGTACTACTCGTACCTGTCCGGTCGTGGCGACCTGATCACGTGTGGTGAAAGCATTTAAATAGGTCGTCACGGCGCATCCTTTCACTCGTCGCTCGCGTTGATGCGCACAGATGTAATGCAATGATTTTAGGTATTTATATGCGCATAAACATAATATAATGCGCCCCCGAATATATTATTTATTAAGTCGGTTATGGTTGTTGGTGGTATTATAGACGACGTAGTGAAAACAGGCTCATATCCATGAGGGACTGCGCCGGGATAAGGGGCTATAGACTCCCCCCAATTGTATATGTTATTTAAATGTAATGAATATGAAAAATTCGAAAGCAATTATTAAAAATAGCCGGACACACATCGGATAGTGAGTATTTTTTGTTCCTTAGGATACTTGTAGGGGATGCGCTGAATTAAAAATAAATTTATTTAAAAATAAATGATAAATAATTTCTTCTAAAAAACGATTCTGAGTGGAGCTTCAAAGTTCCGTTTATTAAATTGAATAATTTATTATTAGTTTTATATTATGTAGATATATTTAATAATAATGACGGAATAATTCATGTCGATTTAACTATTCGTGAAATTGGTAATTTTCCCGTATTTTGAAATTAGAAACTCTAAAAGTACACAATTGCTTTTTACAAAAATGTGAATAAAATTAGATATACCTATAAGACATAAGCAATCTTGTATACAACTTTCAACAATTAAAACATAAATTGAAAATACTATGAAATAATAAAAGAATAATATTTAAAAGAAATCTGATATTTTTGGTGTTAACAATCATTTAAGTCATAATTATAAATGTATAAACGTGCTTGTTAAAATGTGCCTACGATAAAATTTTTTTTCAATAAAACGATTCTCATCGGAGCTTTAGTTTATATAAGACAATTACTTAAAAATAAAAATTTATTTTTCGCTGTGCCAGTTTTATATTCCATTATAAACTGAGAATAGGGGAAAAAAATGTTTGATGAGAAAAAAAGTGTTGAAAAAAAAAATACAAATTATTTTTTTACATATTAAATATTTTCTTTCGCCAAATATTTTACATTGTCCATCTATAATTCAATTTCCTTAATTTGAATAAAAAAAAAAATATATTCAAAGGTGTTTTATCAAATTTTGGGTAGTTTTCCCAAGTTTTGGAAAAAATATTGAGAATTTCGAAAAATTACCCAAAATTACCATTTAAAGGCAAATTCTGATTCAAAAATTTGCTGGTTGAAACTTTTAGACAAGTATTTCTGTACAAAAACGTGTACATATAAAGAAAAAAAATATCAACAAACAAAAATATGCCGGATTTACTTTTCACCATGGCTATTCTTAGCTCCTTAGATTGGATACTCATAGTTGGTGTGTTGAATTTTTAAAGAAACTTTAAATCATTTCTTCAATAAAACGATTTTGAGTGAAGTTTCAGTTAATAATTGTCAGTTTCATATTTAGTAGGTAATATACTTAATAATTCTTAGGTATTTACATTATTGTACATATTGTCGACATTTTATATGATTTCAGTAATATTAATTTTAGAATAATCTGTGTCCATTTCATTATTCATGAAAATTATTAATTTTTCCGTGTTTTGAATTTTTAAAAATTGACAATACTGATTTTAATAAAAACGTAAATAGAAATTGAATTAAAGATGAATAAACTAAAACATAATTTTTCACCCTAAAAAACAATAAACTAAATATTTTACGTAATAATTAAGCAGTGGAATCTAAAACTATTTGAATTAACCATCATTTGAGCCGTAATTATAAAATTTAAACGTCTGTGAAAAATTATTCAACAGGCCAACTTGAAAATTATGATACGAGTAGAAAAACACGTGATAAATCTTTGGTTAAAAGAAAATTTTGAGCATAATTCAAATTTCAAAAATTATAACGTTTTGAATGAAAAAACGATATATTACTTACGTAAAAATGACCAATTTCATATAAATTCTAACTTAAACGGTTATAAAAAAGTTATAACAAAAGTTGAGCGAAATAAAAAAAATGAGTGAAAATATATATATATATATTAAAATGAATATAAATTCAAGTTTATCTTGTTATAAGACCGTACACCAAATTTGATATAGGGAATTTATTTTTGATTCTGTACGCCTAGCTCTGTTTTGTCTAACTAACGATAATGTTACCGATAACGCTGTATATTAATAAACTTTGAAAAACCGTTATAAAGGACATTTTCCTAAATGATCATTTTCCTGATAAACCATTTCACGAAAACAAAAATTCCGAATTTATAAAATATAAATGCAGTGTATAATGTCTTGCAGTATGTGAAGCAACAGTTATATAAAAATCATATTATATCGTATTCGTATGTTTGGAACAGGGTTGATGGTTGATTATGATTTGCCTTATTTACGTATAAGCAAGTGTGTGCGACCGCGTAATCACGGTACATGCCACTTCATCATCACATTATTATATACATACCTTCTCTTAGTTATTTTATATTTAGGATCGAAATTTTGCTCGAATTTTTCATAACAATAGCTCACAACGTCATATCTACTCTAATATTTGGGTATATATAATATAATTTTCTTTTCTTACATTTATTTTTATAATATTAATTTTTCAATTTTTTTTTAATATATTATAAATATTTATTAATATCTGATATAAAAAGAGTTTTATAAGATCATAATTTAAAATTGGTATTTTTTTAAATAGTAAAAAAAAAAAATATTTTCGTAAATAATACCATACGTAAAAAAAGTTTTTGGGAAAACGGATTCGGGAATTTAGCTTTCGTGAAATGGTCTTTCGGAAAAATAATCATTCGAGAAAACGTCCGGCAATCGTTAAAAAACATAAAACTGAAAATAATCATGTTTCTGATAAGTAGTGTAAACCAGGATTTCTCAATGGGGAGTATAAATTTTTCTTATATTTAATAATTTTAATTTATATAATATGTTCTTTTATAATGTCAATTTAAATTTTTTATATTTAAAAAACAGTTTTAATTTTTAATTTTGTTTCAACATACGTAATATGAATTTTACAATTTAATGTAATTTGAATATATTTTTCGCTCTTTTGCTTTCGCTCTTTTGCATTCGCTCTTTTGACGGGATACTGTGAGGTTGTGTTAAATTTTCAGTTAAAAATGTCAAAAATTAAAAATTGTATTACACAAAACCTAACAAAACTCAAGGTGATTCCAAAATGCTATATTTACCCCAAAGTGGACAGATTTTTTTTTGAAAAAATGTATCCGTCTATATTAGACTATTGTTGATATTAGGTGAAAATTTCAAGTTTATAGTTCTATTAGTTTTAGAGTTAGAGCGTAATTAATGAAATTGATTTTAAGAAAATATCGTTAATGGTATTATATTTCGCTGAATTTACTCAATTTTTTGACAGGTTTACCAGGAAAAAGTATTGAGAAATTTTAAAAATGACCACTCTTAAGTAAAATCTGTGTGTATAATTTTTGATTTAAAAAGTTACAGTATGGAACTAAGTATTTTTATATAAAACCGTGTAAATATAAAATATTAAAATAATAATAAACATCATTGTAAAACACTTCTTTGTTCCACTCAGAATGTGACCATGGGTAGAAAAACAAGAATAAAATCTTTGGGAAAACTAATTTCTACCTCATAAATAACTAAATTTCAAATTTCAATACATATATATATATATAATATACAATTTTGACAAAAAAAAAAAAATTATTATTTTACGTGAAAAATAAATGTGTTGTAAAAATTCTTATTTTTAACACTTGTATATTATATATAAAAAAATTAATTCCAAATTTTTTAAAAGCCATTATTATGTATTAGTAATGTTCAGGGATCATACTGGATAAGCCATTCAAACATTCGAGAAAATATCGGAAGATCGCTCAAATTTTGAGTTTATAGCACAAGAAAAATATTAAAAATTTGTATATTTTACATATAGTATAGCATGTAATGGGTTGGTAAAAGCTCATTTCTCGAAAAGCCTTGATGACTACCCAATCCAATCGCGGTAAAGTTGTATTATATTTTCAGGTAGGTATTTCAAGAATTAAAAATTTTAATATAAAAGTGGTTAACGTAACCTCTTCATATACCTAACTTTTAAGTTTTTTGCAAACAGACCAATAGGAGTTAGACTGTTTGACTGTTTGAACAAAATTTAATTTTGTAAATAAAATAATTATATTTAATTCTTAAATAGTTCATATTATACATATAATTATTTTGGTACTTATTTTATTATTATAACAAAAGATCGTTAGTTAATAATTACTTCGGTATTTTTAAAAGGTATCTAAAAGTATGTTCTTAATCTGTTAACTACACTTGTATTTTTAAAATCGGTTATAATATAATAACATTTTATATTACATTTTGTATGGATAATTGCTGGACTAAAAATAAACGGTCGTTCGGAAAAATAATTATTACTTTCCATACAGCCAAACAGCTCTTGATCTCCTTGTAAAAAGCCGAAAAGTTAGTCGGCAGTTCGAAAAAATAAAATAGTTGGTATTTTTCAGATGGTCTGTTTCATAAAGCCTGAAAAGTAGTAGACCGTTTGAAAAAAAATGAAGTTATTGCATATAGACTACCTCTTTGTAAAGAGCCTAGTCTTTTCGCTAAAAAAAGGATTTTTCATACGTTTTCTATAGTAAGTAATCGAGTAAGCTTTTAAAATGTTTAGTACTTAAAAATTAAAATAATAAATTGAAAATATTAAGAATTAATAATTTAAAACTAAATTTATGTTTGCAAATCAGTTAATATTTAGCAATAATAAATACATATATTGTAAGCATAATATAAAAGCAGCAAAACCTCTAAATACCGGACACTCTCAGTCGTTTAAATTAATTTCGAAGGTGTCCGTTATTCAGAGGGAGAAATAATGTGCAGTCAATTAATAACTACGTACAACATTTATTAATGTAATAATGATATATATTTGTGATATTTGTATCATTTGTATTTGTAAAAATAATTTACAATTATTTAATGATGTATGTATAACATTGTACATATTTATTATTGAAAAAAATGACGAGAAAATAAATAAAAATAATTTTAAGATAAAAATTTATATTTATGAAAAATATTAGTTACTTTAGCCTGTTTAAGATCTTGACGCGTAATCATATCGTGTGTCGGGGAATGTTCTATTTCGACTGTATCAAGGAACAATGAAGCATTCTGTATCTCGATAGAAGAAATGTCAACTTCACATGATAAACTAGAATTATATTTTCGTCGACGCGTTAACATTTCAAAGACAGGACGAATAAGATAAATTACCTATAATAGTATAATAATTTATAATGGTAATAAAATATAACTTAATGGTGTTGATTTTTATCTTTTATTTCTAAATTTAGGATAAAAATTGAAAAAAAAAAAAATTTAATATCGTTAATTACCAATTGTTATTTAGAGGTATCTGTAAATACTTAATAGAGGTATCACTATAGTTGGACAGACTAACAATTGAGATGAAATCATTTAATTTAAAATACTTTCAATATTACCTAAATATTTTATGGTATTTTCAATATTGTTTAATAAAATTAGTTGTGCTAATATTTATCAATTTATAACGAAATAATGAAAATATGCCCAAATACCTTGTATTGACATCAACGAAGTTCATAATAGATTTTTAAGATATTAGCAAAGACTGATTAAAGTTAGAGATAGTAGAAAAAATCTAAATGTTAATACATATTTACTTTTTCGGAGGCACATTTGTCATGATTTTGAAAAACATATTATCTTACACTTAATTAATGATTTAAATTATGCTTGTCATTTGTCAGAAAAAATTAGCCCTCCCTCATTTCAAATTTCTAAATCCTATAATTATTAAATTATCAATCAAGTGAAGAATAGAAAGAAAATATAAATAATCGATTAGATAATATTCTAAATATAATTAAATAAAACAAATATATAAAAGATCTGAACATTTTTTACACCATGGGTATTCTTTGCTTACTGGGTAGGAGATACTAGTGGTATATGTGTTGAATTTTGAATAAGCTATAAACCATTTGCTTAATCAAATGATTTTAAGTAGAGCTTCAGTATATTATACAGAACAAGTACGACTATTATCAATTTTTTATACTATAACATCATCCATGAAAGGTTATTCCATCGGTTTTAGAGTGTCACATCAGTACCATTGTCCACTGATCAGATTAACAGATTTAAACCACCAGGATACAAAACTTTGGTTCTCCATACACTGACATTTCAGATCCGTCGAATTATTCCGTTCACTTGAAATTAAGAGATCTAGTATGTAGGTATATGGTGAAAACTGTAAATTTTTCCGCGGGATAGATATTTACCTTTAGCTTTCGACATATTAGAAACAGTTTTTGCTATTCCAACTGATTTCCATATTAAGTACTATCATTCTAAGTTAATTGTGTGATAAGACTTGGTGTCACAATTAAAAAAATATATGTCTTAAGTACCATTAAGAGCCAAATTCTAATTCATAAGGTTGATGGCCTACACTTTTGGACAAGTTTTACTCTACGAAAAAATGCTTACAGAAAAAAAAAAAAAATAAGCATTATTGTAAAAACTTCATCGCTCCACTCAGATAATGAAATTATGAAAATCGTGGTAAAAGTCAAATTAACAAAGTCGCTCTAAAAATCCTTCGCAGTCATTTGAATTTTTGATATAAAATATTATCTCTTTCATCTGCTAATAATTTTTTGCAATCATGTTGCACCGATACATACCGCCTACTACAATAACTATATCTTTTTCCTATTAAATTTTTATAATATTCAGAGGTTTAATTAAATTACGATTTTTTTAATTATTATTTTTTATAAAATTATCTAATATTATCTAATATAGAATAAAGTTTACTTACGAATTATCGAAAATAAGACCTAATGATAAATACTTGGTTATTTTATAAAATAATTTTGTTCACTACTTTTATGAAAATTATAAAAATATGAAAAACGTAACAACACTTCAAACCGTATAATCCATTTATTTTCCACTGCTTCCACAGCTACATGCTGCTAAATTAAGAGAACTTGTACTTGTTTACCTATTATGTTATTATTATTTTTTTTTATTGTATGACGTTTTCCATAATTTATATTCATTATTACCTAGTTAGTATTTGATTTTCTGGTAATACCAAATGACAAATTAATGTTAGTTATAATTTACACCTAGTAATATTTGATTAACAATAGGGCCTATTATTGTGTGTAACTCATCACACTGTACGTAATATGAAATTCATGTGTGTAATACGAAATTATAAAGTATGTGTGTCGTATGACTAATTTGTGTCGAACTCTATATTAGTTTAACTAACAACGAATAAAAAATTATAATTTTATTTCGGTGGTCTCAAACATCAAAAAACAAAAATAAACTAAAGAAATAAATGGATTTGATAAAATTGTTTTGAATAATTAATAAATGGTTTGAAAAAAAAAATATTAAATTTCACACTCCCCTCGACACATCGTCCATCATTACACATAAAAGAGTTTAATGTGAAAAATAACAAAAAATAGGTACTAATCTGTGTTTGACTAAGAAATACAATAGAAGAAGATCTCAGTCCTCAATTTAAGATTTCATAGTGTCATCCGAAAAAAAAACAATTTGTCATACCGAAAGGGGAGGGAGCACCAGTATAGACATGTGTACGAGTATACGCGAGCGACAGTGTTGGCAGTTGCACCTTCTATAAGTTGAACTCATTCCTTAATAAGTATACACCTAAATTACAAATGTACAAATATTAGCCAATTAAATCACAAAATTAAGCAATTGATAATTTGATTACTATTTTTATTATTATTATCTACTGTGTAAATAATTCAAGTTATTTATTCAGGTTACGGATGTTAAATGAAAAGTCAGGTGTTTTGAGTTATTAAACATTTTTGGTTACGATTAAATGTACATTTATTCGGGTCAGTTATGATTGATGGTTAATTCGAGTGTTAAAAAAAAAAAAAAGTAGCATATTGTATATGATTTAATATGGAAGTTTCAATGCGAATTCGATTTAGTAATCAGATTTTATTTTAAAAGTAAATTTAATGCGAAATAGTAATTTAATCCGTCATTTTTTTTTTTTTATCGAAGTAACATATACATTAAACCTCAATTAGCTTCATCAACTAACTGAAGAACATAAAAACTAAACATATTTATGCTGTGGTTATTTGCATATATTATGTTTTCAATCTTTTTAATGTCGAAATATTTCGTTCATTAGTAGGAATTGTTACTGAAAGAGTTGCTGAATTCTATAGAAGCTTAAAAATAAGTAGAAAATTAATTGTTTTTATGGTTTGTTTTTTAAATTATGTATTTAATATCTACTCTGCTGGTGTTAAGCTATTTTAACTTCATTTAGATAGGTAAAATATTATAATAGTAATAAAATAAAATCAAAGGGAGTGGTTTGAACACCCAAAACACCCCTGGTTACGCTACTGGTCTCGGAGACGAACCGTCGTGGGTTCTTTATTTTTAGTATGTGTATAATATTATAATATAAAAATAGCATTTATGTTATAACTAATAAGCATAATGATACCATTGCATCGGTTCGCTATCAACTACCTATCATTGTACTGATGTGGCGTTGTATTTTTTTTTCTCGTTATATTTTATTACTTGTTCTATAATAATAATCACATGTTGGCTTCAAACACAAATATGATAATATAAATTAATATTATAATTATATCACAAATATCTACTGAATCTTAAGAAAAAAGAGAGGATTTGGTATAAATTTCAACAGGGGCTGGAAACATTTTTAGAGAGGCTATGCCCCTCCTATCTCCTCCCTAGTTACGCCGATGATATTAGGTCAAACCAATTTGTATTAATACAATATCGCCGAAATATTGGAATACTTATGTAGATGACACTTGGAATGCTGTGATCGCTTTGCTAATAGCCGCGATGAAATGACCTTTTGCAATAAGTAATGACATGATTGCGATCGTTTTTAACTAGCTTTTTTTGTAGGACGTTACCAAATATGATACGATGTAGAACTAAAATATAGTGTCGGCACAAGTTGTTCTGAAGTCGGCACATTTGCTGTCATAATACTATTTTGTAGTAATAGTAGTAATACATTCATGATACAATTACCTATGAATAAAAAATACACACTTATCTTATCTTTAATTAATTTCTTCACATTGCACCGGAAGTCGATTATCAAACCGAAAAGTTCCCGCGTTGCATAGCAAGCCGAGGTTGGATATAGATTTGAACTTAGCGCGAAGCGCGAGGGCGTTACACGAGCTTGTGAAGCAAGTGAGGGAAGTCTTCTGAAGTGAGTGAAGTGAATGGAGCTGCGGAACAAAGTGACGATCAATGTCATTCTGGGGAAAGAAAAATATACAACACCTAAACTTGGCTATGTCGCATGAAAAATCGTTCGCAATCGTTACATTTTAGAGCATAATATTATATTTTTTTTCATCCATAGCAAAACGTTCGCAATTGTGTTGAAAAAGGGAAAAACGATCGCAATCGGGTTGCACTCTTATATTTTAGTCTTTTAATATTAAAGATTATAGTATATAGTTTGTAATATTCGATTTTTGGATAGGTACAATATTTTGCAATATTTAAGACTTACATTATTCTGAATGAATAAAGTTTTTTTGTTCATAAAAAAGTGTATTGTTCGGATAAATAAATGAAATAAATTTTCTTACAATTTGACATTTAATAATTAGGAGATAATGAAATTTCCTGTTTTATGAAAGAAATTATATCTTATTTCTTAGAGAAATTCAAAATGATACAAAAAAGAATTTTAAAATAAACAAAAGTGAGTATATAATATGCTACAGTAAAAGACGTTAAATTTATATTAACGTTATTATCCAGTAATTAACGTTAATAGGTAATAATGAATAATTTTCAAGGTTTATTACGTTATTTACTCAAATACCCCAACAATATTCGTTAATGATGTTAAATGTATTTAAATTATATTATTTATTTTCAATTACAAAGAATTGTGGCATTTTTAATTACATGATTTCCTAGCCACTCGACAGGTGCGTTTATTATTTTTACACTTCATATTACAGTAAAATCTTTGATGGCCTTGTGTGTCTATAATACTATTATAGCATATTTAGGGGCGTAGCCAGGATTTATTTTAGAGGAAGTATTCTAACTTAAAATGAAGATTAATTTTATGTAAATGTCTACCTTGCGATTATAACAAAACTAAATTATGGATGCAGTCAACACTGAATTTTTTTCTAAACGTCGATACATAATATTACCGAAAAAGATCAATATTTTTCCGTATTTATTTCATTAATAGGTACAAAAATATAGTAGATATATTGATATAACTCAGAATTCATTAAATTAAATTTCGCAAAATACATACATGGTCGATTAAAGTTGCACAGAAAACATTAAAAATCTAAGAACAATGGAGAACTTTCTACAAAGTGGCTAAAAGCCAGATTTTGTTTTTTTCCTAATACTCAATACATAAAAAATTCATGTATAAAAATTCACAAACAATGTAAAATTTAACATTAAATATGGAAAAATTTTAAACCCAGATTTTAAGCACACTACATGACATTATGATCTTTTCAACATTTTTTTTCGGTCGATTGAGTATTTATTTTTTTTGTTATATAAATTTTATCAATTTCCGTTTCCATTAACGAAAATAATAATAGCAAATAGGAGGAAAATTACTTAATCTATTTATTAATACATTAGGTTAGGAATTTGATGCAACAGATATGCATGCACTAATACGCTTAAAAATGTACAAATATGCTCTAAAAATATGAACTATTTCTTTTTTTAAAACTAGGAAACTCCGAAATGTTGAAGACCCGAAACAAAGTTTGAAGACATTCTAGGTTAGCAGATTTTCATTAACTGCGTGCGTCACCGTCTTCCTAAAATTCTACTGATCCGCCTGCAAAACCTTCAAAACAATTCAGTAGGTACTCACAAAGCTTAGTGTAGTAGTATTTATACTATGTTTACTACACTGGTATCGTAAACCTGTCAAACTGCCGTTAAACAAATCAAAAAAATATTTTGTAATAACATTTTTATTTTTATTCTTTTCTTGGTTAGGTAGGTCTATTTTTAAAAAATATTTCTTAATCCTTGTTTAAACAGTATGTATATTATATACATTAAGTTCCAGTACAATTGGACAAATGAAATAACTTTTATCCTCTTTATAATTAATTTTTTTTTTTTTTTTTTTGTTTATGATTTCTATAACGTTGCGCTACAACAATAACGTGTAATTTTTTTTTTTTTTAGGACACAAATTTTGAAATTTAAAATTGTACACTACAGTTGTAGAAGAAATTCAAAATAGTAATTTTGTATGTCTGATTTTTATAAAAATTTTGGTGATAAAATATCTTATTAAAATTTGGTCATTTATTTATAATGATTTTTAAATTTTTTAAAATGTGAATTAATTATCACACAACCATTCAAGATCGAATATTATACACAATAAATTCACATGTTTAAAAAAATTAAGAATTCATAATAAATAAACGACTGAACCTTAATAAGACATTTTACCACCAAAATTTTTCTAAAAACCAGGTTTACAAAATGTTTATTTTGAATTATGTATTTCTAAAATTGCAGTATAAAATTCCAAGCTTAAAATTCAGGTTCAAAAAAAAAATTTTTTAAAATTATTAATGAAATATGAGTTGTTGAATTTGTCAAATCTTACTAGAACACTATGTATAATGTATATAGTATTATATAATATGTATGCCTTGGATTATTGGAGCTTCAGCTTAGAGATAATATTCATCATCATATTCTTTGTGTTCTGATTTGTTATTAATGATGTGTTAGATTCTGAATGAAGTGAAGAAGCTAGTGTTTTTACAATGATGTTTATTTTTTTTTTCTGTGTACAACTTTTCGTATAGAAATACTTGTCCAAAAGTTTCGATCAATAACTTTTTGAAACCGGAT
>JAIPRM010011336.1:0-12983 GCA_025469315.1 Stegophylla sp. TES_Ste_2020
CAGTATTTCTATACGAAAAAGTGTTTCCAGAAAGAGAGAAAAAAAAAATAAACATCATTGTAAAATCATAAGCTTCTTCACTTCGTTCAGAATCTAAAAAAAAAGAAAGAGAGAGAGAAAATAGAGGCACACGAGATAGGTTCATACTTATATAAATTTAAATGAACGAGCTCGCGTGTTTGATAAATGATATGGTAAAATGGACGGATGACGAAACGAAAGGGGGATGGGATTCGAGGGGTCCCTAAGCCTGAGCAACTTTATTTCTGGAAAGAAATGGCCCGTAGAGGATAACCGGCGGTGGTGGTGGAATGAGATTCTTACAGGGGGAGCGTGATGGTGTATGAGGACACATTGCGGCGGTTACAGATTACTCATTCACGATGCAAAATACATAACAGAGGAGTAGAACAGAGATACATAGAGGGGAGGGAGAGAGAGAGAGAGAGAGAGAGAGAGAGATACCGTATGAATTACCAGATAGTAGGCTATGACCGAAATTTAGTCCCGAGATGAAACAACGATAAGACACATGAGTCGTTGACAAAGATTTTTGTTTGGACTAATCGGACTACAAAATACGTATAGTTGAATAGCAAGCAATTAATTTAAATTGTATGTACATATTATAGTATATAAGTTATAACAATATTATTATAATTTTCATTTGTAGTATTCTTTCAAAATTTCAGATTTTTCGAATATGTTGCTGAGGGAGTGCAATGTAATGTTCATAACAGAGTTTCCAAATTTATGTATTTTATCGTGCCAAATTCTATCACAACAAGGACACGTTAATTATTAAAAAATATTTTAGTTTTGTGCGACTTTGTCTGTTTGAAATTTGAATATTAATTTAAAATTTCGAATTAAAATATTTTATATACTAAATCAACTCCTAAAGATATGAAGAAAATAAATAAATTAAACGCTTTTGTTTGTTATTGTTTTTATCAGCATAACAGCTAACAAACAGTATTATTTCGGCCGTCTTTTCAATGAAGTCAAATTAATATATACATTTAAATGAAGCTTAGTGTGTGTAGATGTATGTATGTGTTATATTTTAAGCACTAACAAAAATTCACATTAATCTGTGGTATTAAGTGTTTTCGCGGCAACGGTTCAAGTACTAAATTAAGGCAGTCCAAATAAGTTACAGATAAACATAATATAGCCATTTATATTTATACATCTAAATATATATTTATAATACTCTAAATGGCGTTCATTGCCAAATATATATATATATATATATATGAAATGTGTCTTTAAGTTGTACAAAATGCATTTCACCTTAAAAATGTAAAAACTTGTTAGTATTAAATTTACTAACTAAGTACAACAAAAATAGGTGAGAAATGGTGATTGGCCCAATTTGGAAAAAATAATGTTATTGGAATTATCGAGGAATGTTAAACTAAACAATTGAAATTAATTTGGATTGAGATTTTTGTTACTCGAGAATGTATAATATTATGTTTATCGGATTGAAAAAATAATATCGAATTGTTTTCCCTATACCTACGTCATTTAGCGATTTATTTACACTAATAATTATATCAAGTCCTTTATAAACATATTTATACAATATAAGTGATATTATAATAATTATGTTCAAATGAATAAAATACATTAGTTAATTAAAAATATCTGACGTGGTCAGGCGTATAAAATATTATTAAAAATTTAATTTAATTTTCAAGTAATGTTAGCACCCTAAGTGCATTTAACTTATGTAATATCAAATTTATAATCAGCTAGTCCAACGTTTTTGATTAAAAAGCGAAATAAATTTGATTAAAATTTAATAACATTGATTTCGTATCAATATTTAAAAACAAGCGCGTGTTTGGCAAATTCATAATATTATGATAATATTATATAAAAATATGTTAGGCTCGTATGTTAATTTGCTTAAAAAATATAACAGTCCGCGTGGTAGTATTTGTTCTCGACCAAATGAAATAACTCTAAATATCATTAAATTAAATATTGTACACCTACGCGACGTTTTCGATTGTTAAAATAACGTTTTGCGCAGGTATATATACCGGGTAAAATCACGAGTTAAACGTATCCGGATTCATTGTATCAAGTCAAAATGGCCAATTTCGTTTTTGTACTAAAAAAAAAAAAAAAAAAAAAACGACATATATTTATAATAGTATTATGTGTGTTGTATACGTATCATATGGAGCAGGTACAACATTGAACGGGTATTAGAAAACCGTCACAAGACCGTTAGTTAGTAACTACATTATTCGCCGCACGTATTTATGTAAATTTATGTAAATTTTGGCGAATCTAGGCCATGTTCTCGATGAGCACACACACACATCCCTAAACATATTATTATTTGTTTTTTGTACCGTTCAACGTTTTAATGTTCCACCAATAGCGTTGATCATTATAATATTTTCCCGACGCGATATATTGCAAAAAAATTCTTTACCTCCATAGAATAAAATGTTGTATAGTATGCCTATAGCATAATACACTCGTAATTATAATACCATTGTTATTAATGAAAATGACAAAAAAAGAAAAAAGGAAAACTTCAAAAAAATAACAAACCAATTACTAAAAAAAAAAAAAATTATTAAAAAATACTAATTCAATATTAGTTGTAAAAACAATATAATAAAAGTTAATAATATTCTTCGATAGCACAACATGTTCCTGACTGAACGAAAAAAAAAAAATAGATTACGCATATTATAATATTATTTATTAAGGACTAAAATCGTCACTATTTTATTAATACACACTTTAGTTAATAAACATATTTTATTTTGTCCTGATTTACACGTGATAATATTACATATAATATGCAGGGGCGTATTTAGGCCGGGGTCATGGAGGCCCAGGCTCTAGGACTCCAAAGTTATATCTTAGTTGGAGAGGAGGGGGTGCAGGAATTTTATCATTTACTCGTGAAATTTAACATTAACACTTGATCGTGGTATTAACAAAATGCGATGAAGATTTCAAAGTTTTAAATACGTTTCTCACTTGTTGTGAAATTTTTACAATCGTTTCCAATAATTGAGCTAAACAATGAATAATATTATAAACTAATATTTTTCCAAATTTTCTCCTAACCGATACAATGTGAAAAATTGTTTGAAATTGTTTGAAAGATATAATATTGATCAAGTCAAATACAACAAAAGCGTAAATGTTGTTAATTGAACATTCTCATTTTACAACAACACACCCTTATGCCTGATGTGTATGCACTTCTTTTATTTTACGCTTGACGTTTTCTGTTATAGTTTCAATAGTAGAGCGATCGTTCTCAAAACAATATGATTTACGAAGGTGGATGGTAGGGGAAAGACTGAGTAGTTTTTCAATATTATTTATATTGGAAATAAGGGGGCATGGCAAAAAATTTGGAAAAATTCGTTGACAAATCCACTGAAATAAAGACTGGAAAAAAATTAATTTTTATGTATCTTTAATTTGTATAAAACACCATATTATATATTTTTATTAGCTCTGAAAATTGTTATTTAATAATTATTAAATATGTATATCGTAATATTTAATTTCAGCGTTTAAGAGGGCCTCTGTATTTTTTATGGGTCTCAGGGCCATTGAGTTTTACGCTACGTCACGTGATAATATGCATATGACAAAATATTTAAATCTTTTAAATAATATCCGTAGACTTCTTGAATTCCAGAATTTTTCTCCATAATAATAATAATAATATATATATAACACAAGCTGATTAATGGTACTGATGCACCTGATCTTTTAAGTTGTATCCTCTTTAATATTCCAGCCTATGATAACCGATCTACACCATTATTTTATATCCAAGTAAATAGCAAAAACTATTTAAAAAATTCACCTATTCCTATATGACTATGGCTTTATGTAATGAACTTTCGAAGAAAACTGATTTTTTTCTCACCCCTTAGGGAAATATTAAATAGTCGCACGAACTACTTTATAATATGTAATGCTGGGTTCGCCTAACAATTTTAATATTGTTCTTTTAAATTGTAAGTGCAATTATTATACATATATATATATATGAGATGTATTTTGTGTAATGTTATATTTGTCTTGTTAAAATTTGTTCTGTACTTAAAACATCAGTACTATTGTGTTTTATTCAACTGAATAAATTATTATTTAGAATTATTTATTCGGATATCATCAATCTGTCAAAACAAATGTCTCGAGAAAATCAATGATAACTTTTAGTGTCCACAAATATGTGTTTTCGGGGCGACTAAACCCCGTTGATACTGTTCCGTGAAATCGCGCGTACCGTCAAAATTAAATATTAAATAATATGAAATCGTCTGTTGTCGTACAACTTTCAGTAACCGCGCGCGGGAACGACTACAGAGCCGTTGGCGACGGTCAAAGGAGGCCAAATACGTGTAGCTTATAGTCTTGTGGAATGTGCAGATAAACAGGGGGAAACCGCGCGACGGAAGCTGCTCGGTTACAAAGTTTCCGAGAATACACGGTTATTCTTGGTATTATGTTATAATAACGGATGCAAATATATATATATATATATTTCTATAATAGATTTGAGATTCGACTGATCAAAAACCATCGCTGTACTTATTTGAATAAAGTTTCGAAGGAATTATAAACTTTGACAACGAAAAATTAATAAAATAAAATAATATATTAGGTACTTGCCTGCACAATATATGTATATATATATATATATATATAAACTCGACCGCGGTGACGGAGATTCGTCTTATCGACTATTATCGTTTGATCACGTTTGCTATCTTATTCGTTCTAATCTATAGAATATTGCCCTCAGATTTGGATAAATAATACAACTAAACAAAAAACGAAACTATTGAGTCAGTAAAAAATAACTTTCTACGCTTCATCATCTCTTTTAAATTTAATATTTCTAAATAATTTCTAAATAATGTTATCTTAATTTTTTAAATCTATCATCACTTAACGACAAACGCTCACTTTTACTCTCTAAATTTTTACAAAACTTAAAATTTACAAAGTGTCTGGATTTGAACACTTAAAATATTGATTACGGTGGTAACATTTTGTGAAAATTTCTTAACGAATGATCTCAGAATTCCCAAACAATCGAATTTGTTTAAATTTTACACAAAATAGATTATTCTTTACTCGCAAAAGTCGAATGGGTTAGTTCTTTTCCCGTTTTCTACAATTTTCAATAAAATCTCTCGCCGCTCGAGTAACTTTCAAATTCTTTGACGTTTACGATTTCCCAACAACATCCAACAGTCTTCCTTTGAACCTTTTGCTATTTGCTACTTACCTGCCTACCCCTAAAGCCGTTTTGATCGCAATTTTAACAGTTTCTCCACGAAAAACGACCACTCTCGAGTAGTCGAGTCTAGTCACTTCTGTATTTCCAACAGTAATACACAAGCCGAACTCGGACAACAACCACATTTTTATATTTTCCATTCCTTATTAGTAATTATGTCGCTTCTTGCCACTACACTCGTCTGCGTAATCGTTTAAAGGTTTAAAATATGTATGAATCAATTACTTTTTTTGGCGAATAATAATTTAAAACTATATAAACATTAAATCTTTATAAATTAATATGATTTTCTTTTTTCTACAAATAGATATTAGATTTTAAGGCTTACAGTAATGGAGTGGAAAATCAAGGAGTATCGCACAAAAATTTACTGTCACTACTTTGCTATTCTGATCTTTAAATATGTATTTTTTTTTTTTTAAACTATTGATGGAAAAACAAATAATTAAATATCAAAATGTTTTTAAAGAATTATTCTATTTTAGAAGTTTGCCGTTCACGGTTTTGGCACGGAAAGTGATCTTAAGCTATGAAAGAACAACTTTTTTCTGAAAAATACACAAAGAGCAACTTTATAATGCCATTTTAATGTCCACTTTAATACTTCGAAAAATAAATTCTGACTGCAGCGCTAAATAATGAAGTAATGCGATATTTCACAGAAAGACGTTTTTATCACTTGAATAATATATAGAAATGTCGTGCATAAACCTATAATAATAAATTACGTTTACACATACTTCATAATATTTAGAGTGTTAATTCCGGAAACGATTATAGTCGAGTGCATTTGACTTTTTGTTTTTACTGTTATGTGAGCATTAAGTTTTTTTTAAAAAAAAAAACTACCCAAAGCCTCTCGCAAAGAGGAACATTTGTTTTTTTTAACTATATATTCGTGAACAATACTTCCTAAAAAAAAACTTTTATTTTAATACGTTACCTACAGGATATAGCATTTATCAAAATTAAAAATAATAAATTAGGTTTATGGTAAAACTTTGGATTGCCTAAGGCCGTTACGTCATATTTTTAACGAATTACCAACGTTTTTAACTCAGTAAAACAAGTCAATTGAAGAAAACGAAAAAAATGTTATGAAATGAACAAATGAAATGTGTTCAAAATGAATAAACCCATTCAACTAAACAACAATTATTATTATTCTTTTAATAGAACATAAAATGTAGCATTGAGTTTCGAATTTCTAATAAACTTAGCGGAAAATACAAAAAAATAAATTTATATGTATTAATTAAGTAAAAATTTAAACTACAAATTCACAAGATGAAATTGAATAACATTTCGAGTAATTTTAGGTCACATACTTTACAACCAAAGTTAATATAATTTTTGGTTAAATATAAATATCATTTGACAGTTATGAATTCCTTAAATTTCTCAAATTTATGTAAGGCATGTTTTATGATCTGTAATAATAGTTCCAAAACTTCTTTCTTACCATCCACAAAAATATTTCATCTCCCCCCCCCTCGCCATCTGAAGGTGAAGTCAAATACGAATTAGAGAAAATAAAATAATAACTGGGAACACTTTATTATTTTTATAAGAGATGCATATTAATAATTATTATAATAACTAATTTATGATAATATATTTATGTATAATGTACATTTTTAAATATTATAAAAAT
This sequence comes from Stegophylla sp. TES_Ste_2020, assembly GCA_025469315.1. Lineage (NCBI taxonomy): Eukaryota > Metazoa > Arthropoda > Insecta > Hemiptera > Aphididae > Stegophylla > Stegophylla sp. TES_Ste_2020. Next base: position 6,963 of record JAIPRM010011336.1, read on the forward strand.
TAAAATAATAACGTGACGTAAAAATTAAAATGTGAAGATAAAAATGACTTTTATAAAATATAATAAATTACTATTTGCCTGTGTATTTTTTTGAGGAGCATTCTCAAACCACCAAAATTGGTTATCATTTGTTTGATAGACGTTTTTAAAAAAAAGACATGTTAATACACTGAACTTATCCATTGAGTAAGAAGACAAAATTAAACATTTTTTTACAATAGCCAATAATAGAATAAAGTGAAAGTATCTTTAAAGCCAGTACGCCAAATAAAAAAAAAATAATTATTTTTTTGAAAAATCCACTACATATTAATACAATGACATACGTTTACAATTAATTTCGCCCACTCATAACCATTCCAGAGCCTCCTCCCCCCCCCATATTATAAATAAATATCTTTCTTAAATAGGAAAAGTGTCAATCAGCGCATAGAAAAAAAAAGAAGTTACATCTGATCGGTTATGGTCTTCTATTTATAAATAATTATTTACAATAATTTAATGAATAAAAAGCTACTGCAATGTTTAGGTCGATTTTACGAGTTAGTGAGGCTACTATCTTCACTATTATAACGACAATGCGTCGCATAAATCTTCTCGGAGTTCCGTCGGATAAATTTACAGACACCGGGTGGACTCGAAATGAGTACAGAGCCGAGCAACAAGCGAACTAAACGCGTAAGCGTTTAATTCGATCGGCTGTGATGTGACAAAGAAAGTAAAGCATCTAGTGATTGATCGAAATTTTATTTCGTAACGAAAAAACGGACACAGCATGCCCTCCCATCTTCTATGATAGTGGAAAGAGATAACTACGTATTTTCTTCGCATTTCGTTTTCCAGACTGTGGTTCTGGAATTGAGAGCGGGTTTCACTTTGGAGAAAAAGGGAGCAGTGTATCATATGTAGATGGCCAGTCAAATTGTAGACTTGAACCTAACTAATTCTAATTAACAAGCTAATTTTAATGAGATCCATCCAAGTGGAAAATAGCCAATATTTTAGTCATTTGATTTATATATTGTGAGCAATGATAGTTATTTTACCGGTGAAATTTTGATGATAACTTTTGTTCGATCCCCAGCGATAAGTTTTGGGAATAGCATTAGTTCACAGTTTTTCGTGAAATTATAAGACATAGTCAGTGGTCGCGTGGAAAAGGGGAGGAACCACACGCGTTTCTACTGTTTCCTGTTCTCGGAGAAGCCGAGTTCTCCGACCCACAGCAGCTGCACTCGGACGACCGTGTATTCCCTTGAAATCGAAACACACGAAAGAGTGTGGTACGTGAAATAAGGAGAAAAGGCTAATGGAAGAACGCGAGTGGCTAGCAAACGGCCGGGGAATCGGGTGGATGGATTGAAGAGGACGATACGCCAACAGGCGGTCGGTTCGGGATGACGGGACGATGATCAATCAATTGCCGCCTTCCGTGGTCGGCTTCCGATCCACACCAAACTCGTCTGGACAACATGAGTTAATCCGTTTTGTGCGCAGAACTGGGAGACAGTCGAACGAGACAGTCGGTGGCGTTATTATTATCGCTTGCGGTTCTCTGTGAATCGATACGATTTTCCGACATCACTACCGTTGCAATATAGCGACGGCGCGCATACTATCCCTCTATCTCTTTCCTACCATCAACGCGTATTGTAGGAAAAAGGGGGTTGCTGAGTTTTCTAGGAACCCCCCGAAGTTTTGTGACGATTGGAGCCTTAATAATTAGATTGACCTCCGAGCCGAGAGTTTTTCTGATGCTAATAAATAAAATTAAATACATTTTTTTTTTTTTGATTAGTTACGCGTTGTATGGCATCTTAGGCACCATATACTAATGGTAACATTGGAGCAATGTTCCTTTTAAATTTTGGATTTACTATTTCTACATTAAAATAACGGGCATATGACGCAACGCAGTCTTTTTTCAAATTCAAATCATCACACTAATTCACACCGCATGAATTGGAAATATTCAATCAACCTGTCAAAATATCTGTCTTCTGATTTTTAGCATTAAATATTTATTTTTTATTTTTTTTTCAACCCTATTCACGATAAATACTTAAAGTTAATAACTTTTGACACTTATTTTAGCTTCTGAGTGGCGCGAAGAAGGTAGTGTGTCTATAATAATGTTTATTTATTTATTTTTTATGTTTTTATTTTTCTGTAAACAATTTTTCGTATAGAAATATTTGGCTAAAAGTTTCGACCAGAATTTTTTAAAATGATATAAACGTCTTAAATGCTATCTTTTTTTAAATCCAAACTTCATGAAAACTTGAATATATATATATATATATATAAGTATGCAATATATTATTATAAATGTTTTGGTACAAGAAAATTTTGAAAATGTAACAAAAATTGTTGGAGTATTTTTTTCTAACAATTTTTTTTTTCTCGTTAAAATGTTTTTTTTCCTTTTCTCAGGTTAATAGTTAGTTATAAAACTGGCCCAATATAAAATATATTTTTTAGTGATATTAATTAATTTATATTTTTTTAATAAAATTGTCTTATGTAAACTGAAGCTCCACTCTGCAGAAATTTTTTATATGAGAAATGATTTATTGTTTCTTTTAATTTGAACACCGGCCAAATCCCACCCGAAGTGCGAAGAATACCCACTGTGCGGAATATGTTCAGATTTCTTTTTTTTTTTTTTCATTTACCTTATTTAATTGATTAATAATCAAAACATCAAAATCATAAATAATTAATAAGTTTATTATTATAGATGTCTAAACGTCATCTTTTCTCTTTTCCTCGACTTCCGGCTTCTTTGGATATCTCCAGATTAGAACTTACCACCCTGTAGATCATGTGTACACGTTTTCCCTATTTATATTTCTATACCGCCGTGTCCGGGTTATCTGTCGTGTCCCAAACAATGGAAAAGTATAACGTCTTTATTTTTCTTCATTAGGTTTTATTTTCCACACTGTCACTGTTTAGTTATAGTTGCTTTTCCGAGGAACAGACGTTTTCTTTTTTCTGTTCAAGACCATGCGCGGTGGTCACGCGGGCTGAGAAATAATGCTTGGTTTTTTGATACAAATTAAGTTATGCTTTATTTTTATTACACAAACGATGTTTTTGTTTTAGAACCAGCGAAGTGGTTTATTTTAAAACTTTCTCTTTTATTTGCGCACCGTCATTTAGAAAAAATAAATAAAAAAAAGTTTTGAAAGTTTTATTATTTTTAGCGAAAATTCTGTGAAATCCTCCGAAATAAAATGCTCTAACGTCTCCACTCTTTTGAAAATTATTACTATAATAATAACAATAATAATAATAATACACTATACGAAAAATTCTCGAAAACTCATCGAGTTCCGTACGATATTTGTATAATATTATTATTAAGTACGTAAATACATCGGATCCGTTAATTAACGAACAGTATTCGAATCGTCAATAAACTTTCTGTGAAACTGTTTGTACTACAAGTGAAACGGTATCACATCAAAAGTTAATTAAAATGAGTATCAAAACAGTTCCGAGAATCGGAACGATATCCAAAAATGATCGAAATTTCTGTTTTCGTTGAAAACATTTCGAGTTCAAATGGTATTTACAAAAGGGTCATTACAAACGACGGTTGAAACAAACGATTTTCGAGTTTATATGAAACGTTGTCATCGTTAGTGCGAAAAATATAACGGTGCTCACTAAATCATGCATTTATCATTTAAAGATTCCCTAGAAATGTCCTTCTTAATCATGTAACCGAAAACGAATCAATCGCTCTGATATCGTACGAAACAAGAATGCACATGGTAAACATTGTAAATTTCATAGCAAAATATTACGCTTCGTGATCTGTAGCACGTATAGGGGGAGGGGGGTGCTCATATTGCCATAGCACCCCTCGAAAATTTGTCAAAATTTATACTCAAAGTTTTCTTGCCGTCTTTTGGTACTATCGCATTATGTTACGTATTATAACGCATTAATGCATTAGGCAAAGTTACGCGATAATTTAATGAAAACGATATAAATTAATTTTCTGTTTATGACCTTTTTTTTTTCATTCTATTATAGCCCTCCCCGAGAACGTTTTTTAGATTCTAAATGAAGTGAAGGAGCTAGTGTTTTTACAATGATGTTTATATTTAGATTCTCTGTACAAATTTTCGTATAGAAATACTTGTTCAAAAGTTTCGATCAGTAACTTTTTAAAACCGGATTTGCCTCTAAATTGTACTTCAAAAAGGTCATTTTTTTGAATTTCCCAATTCTTCAATTTTTTTTGGAAAAAACTATCCGAAATTTGACAAAAACGACTCGGAAACCATCATTTTTTGATCCGAATTTTATGAAAATTTAAACATAGATAGAAAATAATATAAGAAAGATTTTGGCGAATGAAAATTTTGAAAATGTGAAGAAAAAATGTTGGACATTTTTCTAACATTTTTTTGCTCATTTTTTATATTATTAACTTATTTCCTTCAGAGTCGTTTTATTGAAGAAATGATTTATCGTTTCTTTAAAATTAAATACACCCGTCAAGAGAATCCCACCCATCGTTCGAAGAACACTCATCGTGCGAAATATGTCCGGCTTTTTTATGTACACCACTGTTCGTGATTAATTAAAAATGCGAAACTACTCGTATTTCGTAAACGTTTGTACGCACAAAACTAAATTAACAAACTACCTACCATGGCTCGAACTGACAATATTCTAACATTCTTATTCTAAGTAGTTGATAACCGGTTTTGGGGTTATGAATAGTGTTGATGACAAGAGTAAAGCGATTAAAATGAAATTAAAAAAATAAATAGAAACCAGACTATTTTCAATAACACATTTATAGTTGATGAAATTCAGTTGCCTAGAACAACAACTGGTTAAAATCAACATTGCGTTGAATAAATTCATCTAAAGAAGTCTAAAACAAAATACTTTTTATTTTTTTCTAATAAATAGACAAAGTATAGTTAAAATGACTCTCGTCGTGCCATTTTTCTTTGACGACATATTATTATTATTATTATTATTATTATTATATTATTGTACAAGTGGAATGAACAAACTTTTTAGTAGGTGCACGTTTTTTTTTTTTTTTTTTTACTTTATACAATTTTCCATTAGAAATTCTTTTGACGAAAGAACATCATGGGAATCGATTGTTTTTTTTATTTCTTTCACTACATACAGAAGCATACAACAAAACGTCTGTACACTCCGCGTGACTTTGGAACATAAATAAAATAACGTTCCGCGATAGCGCTGCGCGGACGGAAACTTTTTCTATCAAGGCCTCGCGAGATCGCAACAACGAAAAAAGGAAGAAAAGAATATGAAACAATTCACACGATTATTACAAACATACTTACTCGGAAGACAAAGAGGGTCAGTGATCATTACGATAATAATAATAATAATAATAATAATATGTTTACTTTTCGTTACATCACTGTCCCGGGTCCACCTTTGCAGTCGTTAAACCCTCATGTCCGGTGCATCCAAATAATGACACCCCCCTAAATACCGCATTAGTTTGCGCATACAGGGGTGAATTAGAGGTATATACAGGGGGGGGGCAAAATTATTATATTTGTAAGTATAAATAAATTTCAAAACATTTTCATCACTCCGCTCAGATATAATAGCTTATTGGAAAAAATTATCATAAGATAATCAAAAAAAAAGAAAAAGCCGGACATACTTCGCACGACGGGTGGTATTCTCTTGACGGGAGTATTAAGTTTTAAAGAAACGATAAAACATTTCTTCAGTAAAACGATTCTGAACGAAGGATGTTAATAATATAAGAAAAAAAAAAAATTTTCAAAAAATGTCCAAAATTTTTTTTCACATTTTCAAAATTTTCTTGCGCCAAAATCTTTTTTATAGGATTTTCTATCTATGTTTAAATTTTTATGAAATTCGGATCAAAAAATGATGGTTTCCGAGTCGTTTTTGTCAAATTTTGGGTAGTTTTTTCCAAAAAAAAAAATTGAAGAATTGAGAAATTCAAAAAATGACCTCTTTAAAGTACAATCTAGA